>JAAOAN010000319.1:0-227022 GCA_013396205.1 Fusarium mundagurra | reverse complement strand
ATATTATATTACTATAGTTTTATTATTATTATTATTTACTTTAATACTTAATAATTAGTTTTTTTAGCTTTAAAGATCTAGATATATTTTATATAATAATAAATTACTTAAGTTATAGCTACTTTATAATTTAAAGTATAAGGAATTTTATATTTAGCTAAGATTTAATATATATAGCTTTATAGACCTTTATAATTAAAATATCCTATAGTAAAATATATTTTATTTTATTTTAAGTAGGGATTTTTTTTTAAGAGAGAAATTCTAAATTAAAATTTCTTTCTAAAATGGCCTAGTGCCTGCATTAAGGTTACAGAGGCTGAATCTGACAAAGACGGCGGCGGCTCGGTAGTTGGTCACTGACGCTACAGTATGATATCTCGAGTTGAGTTGTCACAGTCGGGTCGAGTCACCATCGAGTTGGTTTTGCTCCGGTACAGTTCCGAGGAGGGCAAAGCTACGGATAACAATGTGTTACTGTACTTGTTAGTCAGTGGCGATAAGCAGGATTCGCTAGGTCAGGCGGAGACACCCGCTAATAGAGCTGGAATTTGATGGGCCAATGAAAGACAGTGCGCTTCCGCTAACCCAACTCAACAAGTCAGTCACATCTTTTGGTAGAACATGTATGAATTGCCGACTACACGAGATAGCTTATCGGGAGCAATCTGATCATAAAAGTTCATTCAAGTCGTTAAATATAGGATATATAAAGTCCGTTATGATACAGCATATCACTCCGTTGGACTCTCGACCTTCTTCTCTTCCATCGCCAACTCATCCGTGGCCTCGGCAAGATCCGGTCTTTCTCCAAGAATCACATCGAGATCCTGTCGCAGTTATCAGCACTATTCCCAGAACGCATGAATAGAAACTTACTGGTCCCTGGAATGTCTTCTTTCCGTACAAGACCCAGTATACTGTCAGGAAAATGGCAAAGATGCCAATGACAGCCGAGACGTAATCTGACTCTGTTGTCAGCGTATGATCAAGTGAAAAGACGGAGGGATATATACTCATTAAGCTGGCGTCGACTGGAAGAACAGGTGGGAAGCAGAAGAACTAGAAAAGGTTAGGCTTGGCAGTGTTGGTAAAGAGTATGACTTACGATCGATGTGATGAAGACGTAAAGAACTGCAACGTAATTAATGATCAAACCTCGAACTTTGCCAAACCTCCAAGGTGTATCCACGCTCTGAAACCTCGTCAAAGTATCTCTCCCCCGAATAATAAGCGTCGCAACCGGAATGGCATACGACATGTTCAACAAGATCGTACAGCTGGAAATGAACGCATTGAACGCAACCGTCGGTCCGAGATACAACAGTCCAAAGATCGCATTGAACACCCAGGTAAGAACAATAGTTCTAATAGGCACTTCCCATCTGGGATGGATATGGCTGAAGTACTCGTGATACAGAGTCCCTTTATCACGAGCCATAGCGTATAGGAGTCGGGAGGCGCTGGTAATCGAGCCGTTGGTTCCGTGGATGAAGCAGATTGCTAGCATGAGCGTGAGGAATGTCGTGCCGGCGCGGCTACCGGTTGCTTGGAGGATGAGTTCGACGATGGGCATGCCGGTCGATGTTGCGACGATTCCGGAGAGGTCGGTGAGGCAGAAGAGCATGACGAGGATGAAGATTGTTCCGCTGCTTTCGTTAGCATGCACCCTCCCCGTGAAGACGTCAACTTACGTTGTTCCTCCGACACCAACAGCGTATACCATCGCCAAAGGCGCATCCCTCGATGGCGTCGGCATCTCCTCCGTCATGTGAAGCACAGCATCGTATCCAATAAGCGACAGCGCTGACTGCAAAAGACCCAGAATCCACGCAATTCCGTCGTTCCAGCCTGTTTCGTTCGCAAATGTCGCAAAGACGAATTCGGGGTCGGTTTTATCGGATGTCGAGAGAAGGACTCCGCTGGCGACGAAAACACTGAGAATGGACCAGTACACTACAAAGTCAGCCAAGGCAAGCGGTGAAGGGTATTTTGAAGACTTACGGGCGAGATTGTTCCATGCACCCAAGATTCGGTTGCCGAAGGTCATGGAGAGAGTGCCGAATGTTAGGACGGCCATGAAGATTAGGTATGTCTTCCATGCTGCTACGACGTAGTTTCCATTGGATGCTACGACGCAGGCTGCCGAGATGAATTGTGCTACAAATGTTAGTTTTCGTATCTTCACTGCGCAGAAATACAAACCTGCGAAAAAACCCTCCGTCGTCACGAGAGTCAACCATCCAAAAATATTGATGTATCCAACCGCAAAACTCTACTATCGTCAATATTCTCCCAATAACCACACATTGGAAAACTCACCATGACCTTCCTCCACTTCTCAGAAGTCAATGCCCACTGGAAATGATACTGCCCACCAGCAGTCGGCCAAATCGCCGCCAACTCACCCAAACTAGCCGCCAGCGCAAAATTACACAAGACACAGAAGATGAAGCCATACAAGAACGCAACAGATCCGCCAGAAGGGAGAACAATAGAAAGACTTCCTGCTAGACAGATCCAAGTACTGGACTTTACATCAGAATTTGGTTGAGTCGGAGAGATTGGGAGAGACACACTTGAGAATGGCAAAGGTCATGGCTACCATGGTGATCTTTGATAGGCGAGGCCGAAGGTGGCCTTCACCTTGGGAATTATGTGTAACTTCTGTCATGGTGATGTTTTTTGATGAGAGCTATTCACTAAAACATGAATTCTGGAGATTGAAGAGCGAGGTGTTCGGCTTGTATATGCCACGAGGGCCAGCTCGTCGGCGAACCCAAAGATTGCGGGGAAACGCCACCCTTCAAAGCATAAGATCAACGGTTAAACATAAGGCAGTGCTAGCTACTGTTTATCGGCAGTAGTATGACGCCGATCCAACGACTTGATAGGTAAGTTTCCGAGAAACCTACACGCGCATCATCGAGATACAACCAGTGTCAACTCAAAACGTAATAACCCAGATTCTCTTGCGCCCGCAAGCAAGGCGTTCCAGACCGGCACGATCTCAAATCTTAGTACAGACCATGAGGCGTTACGCGAAACTCCACAAATTCTGGTGAAGGAGGAATATCAGACTAAAATTTCCGCTTTGAGGTTAGTTTTTTGGTTGAGCCCCCGCAGTACGGAGTTTCAGCCGTGTGAGGATTGGAAGCTCTCATACTGTGATTCATGCGATTTGTCACAAGGGATATGGGTTTTGATTTGGGGGCTTGCTTTTGTCGGAGCGATGTTGTGGTGGTTGGGTGAGGTTGAACGTGGATATCTCAAATGAGTAATTTCTGCCATGATCTACGAGCAGGTGATGATGGAACTGGTAATAATTGTCTACATAAGTCATATTTGACAGTGAAGGATCGTTATCCGGCTTGGTATGTCCTTGGCTGGATTGTAAATCTGATCGTGGGATGATATAATCCGGGGTAATGTGGATCTCGGTGTTTGTTACCGATGCCTAAATACTTGCATATCTCTAACCCAGAGTTCCCATCCCCAATGATTTGCTTGTTTCATCCTCTGTCTGTATTCAATGCTGCGTGCTACACCCCTTCATCTCTTCTTTATATCCCTAGACGACTAAAGCTCGTGCAATAGTGATCATTAACTATTAGCTCTCATGCCTTTGACACCTTACAACAGTTGTATGCTTAAACGCTTAGTGGGATAGTTACGTACGTCACATGGTTTAAGAATGGGGTGCGTTTCTGTCAGTGACGATTGACCAGCACCTCATGCCCACTCTTGATATCTTGCCCAGGAGCTCTAGCCTGTACCCATGCATCCCTTACGCTGGTAGAATGTTGGTTAGCAGACGAGACATGCTGCTCAGCTGTCCTCTTAGCTCTAGATAGTTCTTCCTGCACTATTATCACCATGACTTTGCGTATTAACAGCATCATGCTTTAGATTCCAGATTATACGGATTATGTAAGTTCCATCGTGCTCATAATACTCTTCACAAGGTATATCTTGCCTGCTTTGTGGCCCTCCGCCCGTGAGTGTTCTGGATTCATCGTCTTTAAAGTACCACTCACAGGCAAACCCACATCGCTCATAGGTTCCAAGCTGTCCATCCACAGGTCGAAGAACCAAATAAATAGCCAAAAGATGGTCCTCCTCTGGAAGTGAAGTGTCTATCTTGTTGGGATCATCCGTGCATGTGCCAAGGAGTAGTGCATAGTACTGGCCAAACTGCAGGCCGCTGATATCAAAACCTTCGAAATGAACAGGACCATTATTATTCTCTTGTACCTCGTCTTCTCTGCAGAGAATAGGCCACGTCTTGTGGCCGATAATCTCTACGCGACCCATCCTACCTTGAATCAGCATGTGACCACCAGCTACGGGCCCTGTAGAATCACTGCTGCCACGAGTGGTCGTGATGTCGACAATCTTTGATCGAGGAGTAATTATTCCCGGCAAATTACGCCAAAGTATGGTGCCATCAACTGATGCCCATGACCAACTTGGAGCTCTATACTGCGGCCTTGGATTCTTGTGGTGCATGAGTACCAGGCGAGCTGGCGATAAAAGTCCTTGTTGTACCAAAGACCAGCCAGGTATCCCGGATTTCCGAGAGGCGGCTGTAGCTATTTCGCCATGCCGGATAAGGCGGGCAACATGTCGCTAGATCTCGTCAATTCGTGACGAGTATAGTTGGTAACGATGCCTGACCAGAGCTGAACCAGGTCTGGGTCAGTGCGGCTTGCATTGCCAAGTTCCTTTGCAAAATTCTTCTTCCCATCGTACATAATACAATCGAGAAGCCCTTCAGGGAATACCTCACAAGCGCAGAGATGATCGCACTCCCAGAAGACCTGGTTTCGGCGAAGTGAATGGTTCTTTTTGACATTAGCCACTCTTGGTGTACCCATGCACGCTGTTTACTGTGAGAATCCCACCAAAAAGACGTTTTTATAGAGGCATGGGAATTCCTTACCATCTGCAAAGGGGAGCACTTGACTTCCCTCAGGAACAGGTCATTGTCGGCAAAGAGGTCAATGGTGTCCCCTCGCACGTTCTTCGCGACACATTGTCCATGCAATCCATGGAGTTGGAAGAACAGGCCTCCACTGCTGTCTCGTGAAGCTGCCGCGGCAAGGTTGCATTCTGCGTTAGCATACACTTTATGCATCAAAGCCGCTTCTCTGGCCCAATCTCCCTGATTGTCTTGCACAATGCACACGCTATCGATCCAGAGATACCGGTAGCCCAGATTACGAGTTGCCGTCGCTGCATCTTGGAATGTCTTCGGTAGATTATAGACACCATTATACAGACGTTGCAGATTTTCTTTCGTGGCACAAACCTGCTTCTTGTTCCCCCAGCAGTGACTGAGTGTCAGATAACGACCTGACGGCAAGCTTGTTGCTGTCTCAATCAACCGCGGCGTGCTTGGCGATTTCGGGTCTCCTAAATCCAGCAGTCGAGTTGGGTACCAAGGCAATGCCGCATCATTCCGGAGGCCGAGGTCAATATGATTTTGCTGGCATTGACTGATCCAATGCCTCATCATATCCCAAGCAGTGTCTGAATCAGTCGAAGGGCCAAGAGCCTCTCGCAAGGACAACGAGCTTGCGATAGAGCTATGACAGAGATCCGCCTGAACAAGGGTCACACTAGTTGTAAAGGGTCTCGGGCCTTTGAACCCTTCCATTGAGGCATTGGCTTCTAGAACAATCCTAAGATTTGGTTGTTGATGAGAAACAGCAAACTGTGTCCATAAAAGAAAGCAATCCGGAAGCCTTGCCTCTGTGCGACGCCAGCCCGTGTTCTTGATGTTTCCTAGGTCAAACTTCTGAAGGTGAGCAGAGACTCCTTGTGAAAGCGCGTCGCGCAGGAGGGTACAAATTTCGCACCCTTGCTTGATCGCATGCACCCAGTCTCTGTGGGTAAGATGATGACTTTTAGAACTTTGATGGGAGGGGTCACTCTTGGCAGCCGTCCAGGCAAAAGACTCTTTGCAAACGCTACACAGGTTCATGTTAGAGTACGAACGCGCTCGGTGCCATGGTTGCTAATGAAGCGCCGTATTTGCTGATGAATGTATGGAATAAGTTGAGTATTCCGTTAGATGAAACTTTGTCGTTTGTCATAAACCCAACATGATGTGATATGACACGTGGTGCCATAGGCTTTGTGCACCTCAAATCAGAAAACAAGGCTCTGACCCATGCGGTTTGGCCTTCTTATACACCAAATATGATCAATAACGGTATTTTACTAAGAACAGCAACCATGGCTGTGGGATGCTGTAGTTATGGCTTCTTCTCTTGACGGATGTAGAAACCATAGTTTGCATTCTCGGCTCCGACAACAGCAATCCACAGTAAGTTCTTCAGAACTTGACCGGTCTGGTGGTCTAGTGGTATGATTCTCGCTTAGGGAAAACCCTACAGCATTGCTTGCGAGAGGTCCCGGGTTCAATCCCCGGCCAGACCCTTTCTTTTGCGCTGTGCACGTCCTCGCGATGTTTGCTTTTTGCTTTGGTGATGTGGAGACGTGTCTGTTTTCTCGGCGGCTGTGGGTTTGGTGGGGCACCTCGGATGGAATTGTTACCCTGCACTTCACTTACGGAACGAATTTATTTACTGCTTCTCTTAAGACCTCTGACCAAATATGCATTATGACACTCGAGGACGGAATCTTGATATCCTTGCTGTCTGATTCGTTCAACGCGTTTGCGACGTTATTGCTGAACGGCTCCTGTTAAAACGCCCTTCTGTGTCAATTCATTCCAACATTGTGATCCCAGGTAGCCGGATCTGGATATTATGAGGGGATCAGGAATGAAATAAAAAAAATCTATAGAGCGTCACATATTCAAGCAAGGTAGGATCAATGATTGAACTTGCAGATGTTGGTTGATCATGCACAAATTCATTCACGCTTCTAATCTCGAGCGACGTCATTCGATTGGCTCAAGTCATAAAGGGTCCAAGGGACCACGATGGTGCCTGATTTTAGACAGTCACCACTTTACCATGATTCGCAGATCTGCCAGGAACTGACGTACTGATTCCCGAGACATAATTGTCCGCATCTGTCGATGGACCCTCTCCATCTTGATTGTCACGGCTTTGGGTATGATCGGCAAGCCACAGTATCTCTTCGCAGTAACTTCATACCAGCCCCAAACTGTAAACTTTTAAATCCATAGTAGATGTTTATGCAAGAACGCAATTCGCGTCAGCGGCTCTAGATTAATCGTTGTTCCAGCATAAGAGCTATGTCATCTCATGATATGATGGTTGACTGATCAGAAGATCGACAATATGACGATAACTTCAACTGTCGCATGAGGCAAATACCAACTTTATTCTGAACATCTAGGCCGTGAGGAATTTTATAAATGTCTGCGAGTCGCGTTCGTGCTGGGTCAGCATGTTTATACTACACTGAACAAAATTGTCTATCACACTGTTCAAAACTCCATCATGAAACTCTTCTTCATCGCCGCTGTAGCTCTCGTGAGCAGCTCTTTCGCTGCACCAGCTATAGAGACAGCTCTTGTCAAGAAATCATCTCATCTCGTCGACACTATTCCCTATGATGGTCTTCCTAGCGTCAAAGTCGACCTCGACGCCCTCCGCGCTGAGCAAAAGGCGGGACAAACTGGGACTACTAATGTAAAAGTCAAGCGGTCCTCTAAAGCTAAACCAAAGAAGAAGACATCAAAGAAGCCTTCTCCCAAGCCATCAGTCAAGAAGAGCAAGTCTGGAAAGAAGCCCAAGACGACTCATTCAAAGAGATTGCTCAAGTCTTCGTCGACTGGCTTCAAGAATGGTCAGGATCTTGTTGATTCTTTGGATAGTCTTGTTGCTCAAGTCACTACCCGCGGTGACAGGATCAGTATGTATCCTACTGTTCGTCTGCCCAATAGGTACTAACATTATCAGATGGAACACTCCTCAGAGTCCAGGCCGGAACAGAGACTCGCACCAAAGGCACCACCGACGCCATCAAAGAAATCATCCAAATCCGCGCCGCAGTCTCCGGCGCCCTAATCAGACTCTCCACCACCAAGAACCTCAAACTCACCAGCGACCAACGCGCCGACGTTCTCAATCTCGTCGAAGAACTCATCCAAGAAGTCCTCGACATCGTCAACGACCTCGTCGAGACTCTCGGTCTCAAGCTCAGCCTCAAAGCATCGCTTAACCCTCTCATGAATATGCTGAGCGACTTCTTAGGCGGTCTGGCAGTTACTGACGGCAAGCTTACGCCAGAGTTGCGCCAGCGTCTGGGGGATTTGATTAGAGCTCAGATCAACGGCGATGATACGCGGGGTTTTGATGCGCTCGGAAGTGGGATTGAGAATCCGCTTTTGCGTCTTCATGGGTCTCTGAAGACTAGTGTCGGCTCGAACTAGTATGGCAGGTATACTGTCATTCGTTTAAGTGCCGGGATGTTGATAGCGGGAGTTTGACTTTCTAGCTATGGCGTTGGGCGTTGCTCTCTGTTGGTTCTGTTATCATACCGCTCCTTTAGCGATCGTTTATAGTCGTAGCAATACCAGGATTCTATACTAGCTCTCCAATGTTAGCATTATATCAGTACACGCGGCTCTTCTCTTCGGACACCATTCCCAATCCTTCTATAGCTCGCGTTCGGTTATAACTAGCCAAATCCTGTATTCCCGCTTCTTCAATCGGAGCCGAGCCGTACGCACGAGCCCAGCCTCTTCGTAAACACAACCAACAGGCGGTGAAGCTCTTCCCCCCACGGATATACAGCTGCCCGATGATTGGTCTAGTACATCTTATCCATTTAGAGCATTCTATACCTATTCTGCGGAGTAGCTCTTTATGATTACCCCAGAAATATGTCAGCAATGCCCATGGGCTACTATCGACATGGGGTTCATGATACGAGTTCCATTTTCGGGATGTGATCGTCGTATCAGACGATAACCTTCTCCCGGCTCGGAGCATACACCTACGCGAAATGCTGAGAGTGTTTCAATTCGGGAGGATGAATAAGCTTCCCCGGATGAACTTTGTTGACAGGACAAGTGATGCGACTGGTTTGTTGGTTCGAAGTACGGATGGACGTGAAACGGTGAGCCTGATGGTGTTTACTCGCGATGTGACGTTGCATGCGTTCGCGTTTTTGCTCGGGTTGGGCATGAAGTCACACTGATCTCGTCTAGTCTGACACATTTGGGAGGTCCCGAAGGTTTGGAATCAGCCATCCTTGCCAAGGTGACACTGAAGAAATTCACGCAAACGGGACCGAGGCAAGTCTGAGAAAAAAGAAATCGTATACGCTGTTATTGAAAGACAATGCAATGCTAGCTATGGACAACCCAAACCATCTCTAAGTCTTGCAATCAAAAACATACTCCGCATATGGAGTGTATCTGCCCAACGTAGCATGATGGAATAGATTCCCAGTCAAACAATCAAAAAGTGCAATGACATAAGTACGCTGGTCATCGTTCAACGCTGGATCACGCATGAACTTCTCTGACTCGGCGTAATACTTCTTCTCAACATCGAAGCTCAGCGTTCGAGTAATAGTCTTTGCCAAATGCGGCGGTACACACATGAGCTTTTCAATGACATGTACTGCGTTGACGACAGAGGCGTTGATGGTGCGCGATTCGTGGATCTCCTTATCGTAGGAGTAGAGATCGTTGATGAGCATAGAGTGAAGAACGTAGAGCTCTTCTAGCTCCTCAAAGGGAGCGATTTCCTCGGGAGTATGGTGAATACCGGTTCCGAAGCGAATAGCGGCGACCATGAAGCTGAAGGTGGTTAGTGTATTCTGATGGAATTGGAGGAGGGAACTCACGGTTTGGCAATATCATGGCGGCGGTAGTCCACGTACTCGGCCAAAGTTGCGTATTTATCTTGCTTGAATGGTGACTTTTTGCGGCCTGCATTGACAAATAGGCCAATGGCCTGAAGGAGACCAGGGCCAAGAATGGGATCACATTCCATAACTTCATTGTAGAATCGCTTCATGTGTTTGTTCTTAGGTTTCATGGTCACGAAATCATCAACAACTGTGGTTTCCTAGAGGGGGTTAGTCCTGTAAAAGCATGGAATCTGTTCAACTTACATCTTGTGTTGCACCGCGTTCCATAACATCTAGATCGGTGTTAACGAGATCGATGTTGAGTGGGATGTATACATACCATCGTGGAAATATAAAAGAAGAAGAGCCTGCGTCAACAGTTCTATTCGAGTTCGCGACGACGACGGATAGAGGTAAACGGCGCATGAAACCGCATCTTCAACGAGCTCGTCAATCTTTCCTTTTCGCCGCTCGTCCATAAACTCCACAGGTAGAGTTCCTCGTTCAGACGCTTTGTCGGCACTGATTCGATTCACCAGATCCCGCCCAGCTGCTTCGCCCTGTACCCACCACTTGGACTGCCTCACCCAAGGGAGAGAAGTATGCCATGGCACGTTCAGCTGCTCAGGATACAGCGTCAGAGGAGCATCTTCAGGGACATTTTTCTCTCTGAACAGAGAAGCAAAGTCAAGGTCTGGTGGCCCCAGAGTGTCTGGCCCAACGGGGTCGAACGCACGGACCAGAGGTCTGATGGGAAAGTCTTTGTGAGGCATTGTGTATGTGAATAGGAGGAAGAAGCTTGGATAACGGATCTACCCAGAACTTCCCGCGAGGAATTGCGCCACCGTAGGATTTATATTCTTTTTCGATTGCCGCGGCGGCGAACGGACCATGAACTGACGACGGCAACATCGGTTCGGGACGACTCCATAACGGCTACAACGGGCCAGGGGGGGTTCAAACAAGTGAAGCCAACAAGGATGCGATAAACCACCCAACAGCTCTGCATCCAGGGTGTTTGGTTTTCTTGACTGATATCGTTATCCGGCTTGCTAGCTCGGCACGTGATGACCCGTTGCTTGGTGTGATTCGATGGCAGTGCCGGCATGGGCATGGGTGATGTGATAAGACCCGGCGCTTTTCTGGTGACGAGAGGTCCGCGTGGAGTCAGGCAGCGTGGCATTCACCATACTTGACTTGCAGTACGACTCAGTAAGCGAGACTGCAATCATACCATGGCCCACGGTCCTTGAATGACATGTGCTGAACACCCCTGGACCAACGACACGGGTCGTATACCCACTTCGGACGCACCCAACGGGTTACGAAAATACTACGCTGCTCCATCGCAAGGTAACCAAAGGATCCGGCTAAGTGGATGACACAATGTAGATCAAGAAGGATCCCCTGAAACGCTTGCAGTGATTGCCTCGACTGATAATAACTCGTCCACTGTCAGGTCGAGCGGAGCAAAAGCTACTGACAGGCACTAATTCCCGCAAAAGCCATGGGTGCCATGCATCTCAACGTCGTAGCATTACAACACTAAAGCACGTTGACTGCTAGAGCCAACAGCTCGGGTTACCTTGCTACTGTCATGATAGTCTTTTTTTTTTCATTTGCCTGCCTAGAACAGACTTTCGGCGCCCCCACCTGTTGGTTGCTGCAGAACAAAATCCCTGAATCCTCTGACAAGGGGGAAGTTGACACGTAATGGGACTACAGATTTTTAGTTTAAACGGTCGCATCATTTACCCCGGCATTGCTCGGCCGTTGGATGTTACGGTTGTCGGGGGATGGACCATGATAGACGGAGGAAACGACCCATGGTCAAATGTGAATTCTTGGGTGTCATCCGAGGTACGTGCGAACTTTATGCAGAATGTTGCATAAAACAGTAATATCGGTAAAAAAAAAAAAAAGAATGGGGTTTATCACAATTGCATGTTGGGATCAGGATTTAATACTATTACTCAATTCATGCTAGACTACCTCTGCCAAGTCCTAGACCTAGTTTACTTATCCCAATGGACATCCATCTCACGAGGCTATCCCAGACATATACCGAATCCCATAGAACCTTTCGTAGTCTAACACCTTCTCATACCGGCGAGAGAATATTTCTGAATGAGCATTACCATGCTAAAACTCCAGAGCCCAATGCAAATCCGTACCGTGAACGCAAACAACCATCACAACAAGAAAGCAGGTCCGAACGAGCATCATCGTGCTATAACCCCAGATCCAAACAAGTGCCAACATTACAAGACATCTAGTTGCCAGGCTTGAAGAAAGCGGGCATGTCGTCGTCGGATTCATCGCTGACTTTTCCCCAGTAGACAGCGGACGAAAGGATGCGGTCGTTATAAGCAGTGAGACGCTTCTCCTTGTCAAAGACGGGACCGTTGAATTTGGTCTTCTCGAAGGACTCGAACTCGAACTTAGGAAGCTGGTAGACGTTGGTCTTCTCGCCAGAAGTCTCCTTGGAGGAAACAGAGTGCTCATCCTCAGATGAGTCGTTGGACTCGTTGACAACATCTGTCTCATCAATACCCTCCAACCAGTTGTGAACAGAGTCGTTGAAAGTGGCCGCAGCTCGACGTTGGATTGCTTCCTCGGTCCAGTAGTCCTCAATGATGCAGACTTGAAGTTCATTGACCATTTCATCAGTAGCCTTGACAGTGAAGCCAGACTTGGGTTGAAGGGTAGCCTTGATAGTGGCCTTCTGGGCATCCAAGTCAACCCAGACATCGTTGTCATCAAGGTGATCAGAGGCTCGATCCTCTTCCTCTTCCATGTCGGAAAGGGCCTCGACTAGGTTGGTGCGGCCGGGGATACCATAGTCCTTGAGGTGGACACCGCCGGGGCCGAGCTCGCGGTTGCGAACCACGGTCTTCTTCTTGGTGGTCAAGAACGAAAACATGGTGAAGGAGAGATGGGTGTTGTTGATGATATGTGTTTTTGTTGATAAGAAGTGTGGTTGGTGAAAAGAGTCAGAGGGTGTTGGTGTGAGTTGATGGAGGGTGAATTGATGGAGGGTGAGTTGATAGAGAGTGAGTTGGTTATGAGAGATGTTTGATAATGTGAGTTGTCTTTGATGGTAAGACTTGCTGGTGGTGGAGAAAGTGAAGTGTTGTGATGCAAGTAGATGGAGAGGGAGATATGACGAGAGTAGAAGTGCTCTTGTGTAAGTTGATGGAAGTGAGATGTTTATGAAAGTCGAAGTGCTTCGGTATGAGTTGATAGAAGTGAGATGGAGATAAAAGTAGAAGTGTTGTGATAGAAGTAAATGAAGAATGAGATGAGATATTTCAAAGATATCTCAGCTCAAGAGTCTTGCCGGGTTTGTAGAAAGAAGAGTTTCAAAAGTCTCGACTTGGAGCGAGAGGATTGTCTTGGTCGTGAGATTCTCCTCCTGATCTGGCAGTGTAACACCAAACCGAACATCACTACAAGTGAACACTAACTGGCACTGGCAGATTCGCCAATGTGCTCGCTACTCGACAGGCTCCAAGGGAGATGCCTAGAAGAGAAGTCTATTAACTTGAGACATGTAAGTGCTCGACCAATCTGAGCGTTTGCCAAGGCCCAAAGAGGTAGTGATACAGTGGCATGCATTGGTGGAACTGGAGAACATTGCCAGGAACACATGGCGGACGTCATAGGTTTCGACTTGCAGCGGCGGAAGTAGTACGAACACGACGTTCTTATCGCGGTCTAGACGCGTCTGTAAGTGAAAGCTCGCCCTGGGTATGGAACAGCAGCGGGACAGCCTTATGGAAATGACATCACGATAGGGAGCCTGCAACATATCACAGTTCAGGGACTGGATGCCAGGCAAGTCTAGAGTTGCAAGTGTCGACAATTTGAAGATATTATAACAGTTCAATGGAAAGGGTAATAATCGAAATGACTTAATAGAATGGCGAATATCATTTCAGAAGTCTCAGAGTGCGTTCCCATTGTTTCATTTCGCCTGCATATCAACTTCACAAGCAAACGCGATAACCTCTTATACAGCCAACTCCCCTATACTCCCTCACAGCACCTTCTTCTGATCCTCCAAACGATACCGCTCAATCATCGACTCCGGAACCCTAACTCTTCCCCGTGGCGCAATCTTCATACCATGCTCATCCCTCATCATCGCCCAAGTAATGCCCCGTCCTCCCTCAGCCTGAATCTCATAAACCGCATTAATCCGATACGCAAAGTCATAGGCCTCGTAATCAGCGTCCTTCTCATTGTACTCCTTGTTTCCCAGCCCATCTTCAGGCAGCGGCGCGTCGCCGGAGTTTCTCGTGACAGCTTCGTTGACGGGGCAGATGTGAGTTATGGCGGAGTGGGGAGCAGTGCGGTAGAACCAGATGCGCTGGATGCCGGCCATGTTGTACTTGCGGAACTCGTATGTCTTGGTGCCGTCGATGATTTGTTGCATGTAGGGGTCGTTCATTGCGAGGATCATGTCGCTGTGCTGGGGGGTTTTGCTGGGAGAGGACATTTTGGAGGTGGGTTGGTGTTGATGAGGCGAAGAAGCGCTTAGCTGAAGGCGAGATGCTTTTATGAGGTGAGCCTAAAGTTAGATTAGACTTAGGAACGTGTTGTCTGAGGTCAGGTGACAGCGTCAAGTTGAATTGGATGGCAGTGTCAGTAGTTGGCAGAACTCCTACTTGACAGCGAAGAGAGCAGTGATAAGAGACGGACTGTAGCTGCTCAAAAGACATGTCTCATTCTATGCCTTCGTTATGCGTATAAGGCTCTTTGGAAGAATGGGAATTACGTTGTTGATACAAGGGCCATCTCTAAACTCGCGTTTCTAAGTTTAAGGTGCAAACTGTGAATGAAGTATATCTCTCTTTCCGCACAACGCAGAACTTACGATGTTCTTATGTTCTGATGATTAGAGTTGCTGAACGGCAATTGAAGCTGATGTTCTGTACCCTGAACAAAGTAAATGACGATAATAAATCTTCTCTCCTGAACACTATGATGTCCTAATGCACATCACTTATAAATGAACAGACATCTCCAATGACGCCAAATTCTGAAAGCTTAAACAGTAAAACCCTGACGTCGCGCTCGAGTAGCAGCCATGATCATGTCCCACGCCGCATTATCCTTCTCCAACGTCCCCTTCTCCGGCTCAAACCCCTCCTCATCACAATCATACCGCGAATTCTTCTCCAACCACGGCGAAGGCCCGAGACCACAATTATACTCAATGTACTGCATTCGACCCCTTCTCTCATTACTGAGCCCCGTCCCATATCTATGCTTCTCAGACACAAAGGTATTCTGCCCATCCCAGTATTCTTCCTCCGTTTGGGGAGGACAAGTAAAGTCCCGGTGCTGATTTCGCGTGAGGCGATGATCTATAGCTTGCAGGTCGATGTCTTTGTAATCTGGGTCTTGGAGAATGGCTTGGCGAGTATCCTTGGGACAATCCCACCAGCACCCATGACCAACTCGAAGGATCTTCAACCCCTTCATAGAATCCTTCCAGTGAGAGAGGATCTGATTCCATCGGATGGGAAAGTCGCGTTTGATAGGGTCCCAGCCCCGTCCTGTACCGCCCTGCGCGGTATGAGCTGTATGATCAGCGTACCCATCGTTTCCAATACGAAGCTGACGAGCATGATACAGAATGGGACAATCATCAAGATACAACTCCTCGAGTCCTCCACTGTCGTTCTCCTTGCCAAGCTTCGCGAACCACTCGATCTGCCATTCATGAGTGAAGACGTAGTTCCCGAGCGCAAGAACTTTGAGTTGAGGGAACGGTGAGTCCTCGCCAATGTTTCGAAAGTCCATGATGGGAAACCAGCCCCAGTAGTCTTTGAAGTACAACGACAGTACGCGCAAGTGGTCCGTAATGCTGGGTGAGAGCCATGTGTTGTGGAGGTTACCAAAGAAGTCGTACTTCTCAATATAGTGAATCGTACTTTCAGGTGAAGCATCGCACTCTTCTGTTGTCACGAAGACCCGGAAGTCGACGAGACTTGGTAGAGAAATTATCGTCTTCCAGGCCTCAGAGGAAGCCAGATTGGGATCGTCATAATCCGCAAGATGCGTAATCGTCAACTCCTTGAGCGGGAACGGCTTATCATGAGTGAACTCCAGATCCTGATCACTATAGTCAAACCTCTCATCCTCATCCTCATCGAGATAGATGTATCCCTCCATCACCTGGTCAATTTTGATCTGCTTCTCTAGCGTCCACAGCCCCGCAGCGCAGTGGAGGATAGTATCAAGCACGCGATACCGTAACTCAAACGTTTCTTCAATAGTTTGAGAGTAACGATCATCTTCACCGCAGTGCTCCTCAAAACGAATATGGAGCGCTGTAACGTTGGTGAAATAGCGTAGATGAGGGAGGGCGTTCATGAAGGCTATTGGAAAGATGTATGAGTCGTTGCAGAGGTACTCAAAGTCAAACTCAATGCGTGTGTCGATAGTGATCTCTCGAACTAAGCCTCGCAGTTCAGGAGTCTTGGCAATTTGTATAAATCGCTCAACTGATGAAGGCGCGAATGCTTCAAGGCGTAAGCTTCTGAATTTCCATGGTCGCGCGATGTCATTGAGTCTGTGAGAAGTGAGGCGAAGGTTTGAGAGGGTCGGTGGGGTCAGGAAGGAACAGATGTTGTCCCATATCTCAGTGACAAGTCTTGAGTCGTCTGAAGCCATGACGTGAATGAGATGAGGTGAGACGAGAGGGGTGAAGTTGAGTTGAAGCATTTTGGACGTCGTTGAATGAGCGCCTTATAAGTTTCTGCTCAGCACTAGAGGAATCCCTGTAAATTGGGCTGGTGCCTAGATCTGCTAGGCAGTCGACGCGCTAGACTCGTTTAGTAAGAAATCTTCTAAACTGGCCTAAAGATAGGCTAAGTCTACACTAAATTTGCCTAAATCTCTTACAATCTGTACTAAATTTACCTAAATTCATGCCATAGGGTTCCAATCTTTCTTGCTTTCCCTGGCGCCGCAGCCTACTTCGTGCTTATGGCGGGGTTCTCACTTGACGACTGACCACCAAAACCATACGAACTCACCGTCTCATTTGCGAGTACTCCATCTCATCGGCGTGTACGCAGCAAATCATTGAAAGCGCCAGTCGTGGCAAGCAGTGAAATGGCTCTCAGAGCGGTGTATGAATGGAGATACTGTAATTATATAATACAAGTCATGAACCCGTTGTCTACCAACACCTCGCTCAGAGTGTAATACCATAAAGACCCTCGCCCTGTATAACCTCACCATTCTCGTACGTAACCCTCTTCCATCCTTCGACATGCGTCTCATCACGAAGCCACTCAACCGTAGGCCAGTAGCGCTCATCTTTCTTAATTGTCACGACGGAAGGAGTTCCGGTGTAGTTCATCATCTTGATCTTGAAGTCTACGCTCTTGTTAGTTACGAGCGGGCATGATAGTGCAACTAAGGACTAGCGTCCTAAGTTTTGCATCATCAGGAGAGACTTACATGTTTTATCAGGGATGCTCGCGATTATCCCCACGAGTGATTCCAGATCTGGTGTAGGCTTGTTATCGATATGCGTTATGAAAGTCGTTGCATAGACGCTATATAGGTTCGCTGGCGATCCTATGAACCAACTTGTGATGTACACTTCGCTCGGTAGTTTCTTAATGCTCTGCCTCACAGTACGATGTGGTTTCTGTGCCGTTAAGCCGCAGAAGTTAACGACGCGCGAGGTCTCAAACTCATCCTCCGAAACAGTCTGCGCTTTGAAGCTGATCTGCTCTCCGTTTCGTACAGCGACGACATCAAGGCTTTCTTTCCAGTACATGACATCCACGTCGTGGAGCTGCGTGATAAGCTTGTCGTCAAGGGTGAGCAGGACGTCGCCTTCTCCAAGTTGACCAGGGAGTTGTTTCGGGCCACGTTTTACCATGAATAGTCGGCGGTCGGAGGAGGACTTGCTCTGGACCTTTTCGATCCACTCCTCTGCTACACCCATGACCCGCGCTTCGATCATGGTAACGGCCTCGAGCTCGATGGAGAGACTGTGTAAGGTCGGGACGATGCCTTGGCTTAGTTTCTCAGCGATGGGCGCGATGGCTTGTGAGCTTAAGCCGAAACACGCCTCGTCGAGATCTTCCATCTCGTACACGACCCAAAGAGCCTGAACGACACCGTCTTCACGGATTAGCACGCCGCTACCGCAGTGATTTCCAATTCGAGTCTCAACATCAATACGATCAACGTTGACGGGGCGGCCGCGGGGTGGATTTGGCGGTTCTCTCTCAAGAGGAATCACTTTTGTCACGGCCGTTGAGGCATACACCATCTCATCGCAATCATTATGCCCCACAAAGAAAGTCGGTGCACCCTGTGAGATCCTCTCAGTGCTGAAGATTGCGCTTTTGACGGGCGCGTCAACGAGGCTAGGGTCGTATTGAATGATAGCGTAGTGATGCGCAGGATGCAAGAAGACGACCTTTCCGGGCACAAGGACCGAGTCGGCAAAGGTTAGTTCGATATCGCAGAGCTTTGTCGGCACAACAGTTCTTGAAACGATGACATAGCCTCGATCAGCGTTGACAACAAGACCCATTCCCAGTTTAATGCGCGCGGATTGTCCATCGATAAGAACCGGCGAAGAGAATCTCACGTGGACGAAACTCCTCGCAATCTCTGCAATTTCGCGCTGAGCAATATGCTCCAGCGCATCAAAAGACGCACTTAGTCGCGGCGGTCGAATAGCAGGCAGTGGTTCAGCAAGTACCTCAACATCCCAGACCCCCGTGGTGTCATTCCTCTTAAACATCTTCATGCGCTGGAACCAATGCCGATCAATAGGCACGACAGCCGTTCGTACAGTCTGCGGTTCCCAGACATACCAGAACTTGATCGCCACACGTGCTCTGTCGGGTATATCCTTCATAACCTGCACAAAAGCATCGAGGTCCGGCGTCTTTTTGTGATTGACGGTATCGACCATGATGTAGTTATCATGTGTAGGGTGAAACGGGCCGGATTTACTGACGTACACGCCGCGGCAGGGGAGGAAGTATCGTTGGGCGATTTGGTATGATAGGTCGTGGAAACACGCTGCTCCGACGGTGACGAAGCGTTCTGGTGTGATCTCGCAGAGGTCTTGGACTAGGATATCCTCTTCGATGTCTTGGCCGTCTCTTTGGACGAGTATGCGCACTGTTTTGCCAATGTTGGAGTCGAAGATCTCGTTGAGACGGAGGAACTGTGTGACGAGATCCCCGTTGATCTTGAGGAGGATATCGCCCTCTTTTAACTTTTCGTCTGAAGGACCCTCGGGTAAGACGTCCATGGCGACGATGACGTTATCCTCCCCAGGGAAGGACTTGCGTAAGACACTCTCCCACTCAGGACTCAAGCCAAGCCGTCGGCACTCGTCAAAGGGTTTCAATTTGAACACAGTCTGGATTTCGCCTCTTTTCACCTTCTCACCACGTTGAATCTGCTTCAATGCTCGCAGCGGCCCATCAAGCGGGAGGAAGTAATCTGTGGATCCATCGGTGCGCCCGCCTGCTTGGAGAGCAATACCGTGCCCGTCGACGTTGACAACAGGACTTCCGGAACTGCCTCCTGACGCTGAGGCATTGGCTTGGAAGTAGCATGTGTTAAAGTCCATGTACCCGTCGTATATAGGAGCATTTCTGTCAAGACGGCTGATGAAACCGGAAAGAATACCGAGCTTTTCGCCGCTATCGTTGCCGATGACTTTGATCTCGGTGCCAACTGTGCCAGGTCAGCTGCGTGATATAACTCAGAGGCTAGGCACAAGGGCAAGAGAACTTGGGATCTTGGCCCTAAGCGATGGAAATATTTAGGTAAGTTAGCCTAAGCTTAGGAGATTCTCTCCTAAGTTTATTTGACATCCTCATCCAAGGTCCCAAGTTTTCTTGCTCCCTTGTGCTGGGGACTTACCCTTTGCGAGGTCGGGTCTGAGTTCCATCGCGGTGAGAGTCATATATTTAACAGCCTTGGGATCAAACTTCAAAAAGCCAAAGTCGTGTACTGGATCGCGATATATGGGGTACGTATCGACTTCCTCCTGATTATTGAAGACGATGTACCCCGAAAAGGGCCCAGGACCGACAACATGTCTATTAGTGAGAATTATACCCTTTTCCGCATCGACAACAAAGCCAGTCGCTTCGCTCGTCTTGCTAGTCTCTGTATCAAACGAATAAGGGTGCGAGAACTTGACCGACACAACGCATCGAACGACCTTCTCTATCGCTCTTTGCCAAGCTTCGCTTTCTCGCTCTGAAAGAAGCCCTGCTGTAGCGGGATGTTCTTGCTCTATGTGATGCGTGCTGACGCCGTTCTCTGTTGTTGAGAGGGACACATCGCGGAGTTTAGTGAGGATGGGATCCTGGTCGATTGTCATCCTGGCGGTCCAGGGTTGGCAGCTGAAGATGGTAGGATAGTAATCTATAAGATGTGTATGATTTATTTATTTGGAGTTTAAGATGGGAGGTTCGAAAATGAGATTGAGGTGACGGAGGTTGAAATAGTCGTTGCTTACGGTGCATCAGCCAAGGCAGCTCTTTTTGTCAATCACTGCGTCTTGTCTTGCGTCTGTGACCCCTCATCGAAACCTGCATGAATAAATTACTCAGCCCCCAAAAGTGGGTATCCCTCACCGACGAGGCAATTCATTGGACGTACTCCTGAGGGTGTAAGAAAACCTGTGGCCTCTAAACCAATCGACAAAAAGGATTAGGCAGCCTCTGGGCTAGATTAGTACAGCGCTAGACGTTTTTATTATATCAGCTTCATTTCCAGCTAAACCTTTTCTTTCTCTCTCACAATAGGCAACCGCGCCAAAGAATCAAGGAAGAGACTACAATTTTCAGCCTCATAAGGCGTCCCGAATGACTCCGGGGACTTTTTAGTGGGTATTTGAAGATCTTTGGTGATTTTCGTGTCGTGTGAGATGTTCAGCTCGGAATTATCGGGCGGCCGATCCAATGTAATCCGAATATTGGTCTGCAGACCTTGAGAGTCAGCTTACCACTGACGCGGTGACTCATGATGTTGCACATGATTCACATTTTGTATGAGAGAGTGAGAAACTGCAACAATTGAGGCTTGTCCTATGAGTGATTAATTTTAGAATTGACTGTGTCTTTGTTACACACAAAAACCTCACGTTGTAAATACCTCACTCACCATGGGAAACAAGAAAATGTCAGACATTGATTTAAGATATCATGATAAATTTAGCACAAGGTATCCTAAACTCATATAAAGTTACCTAAGTCTTTTCATCATTCAGAACTGTCTATTCTAAGCCTATGTAAAAAGAAATTTAGCCGACCTCAACCAGAAGCAAGAGAAATTCTCGTCTTGCTCTCCCCCATCCTCAAACTCCACTCCCCATCCCAATCCTCCCTCTTCCTAACCTCCACCTCAACACTCTTCTTCGGCGTATAAACAGTCGCCATATCCCCCGTGTTCAGCGCCGGATTCTTCACCCACTCCCCCTTCACAGGCACAATATCGCTCCTCACAGCCAAAAGTGCGACCACGATAAGAATCTCAGTCGTGGCGAATTGACGTGCTGGGCAAAGATGAGGCGGTGCGCCCCAAGCGACAAAGCTGCTAGCCTTTCGGTCTGATGAGTCTTTGGTGAAGCGGTACGGATCGAATTGGTCGGCGGTGGGACCCCATGTTGACGTGTTGGTGTGCACGGGTTGGCCGGGCATCATTACGTAGTGGCCTGCTTTGAGGAGGTATTTTCCATCGAGAAGGGTATCTTCTGTTACTTTGCGGATATTGGCGTGGACGTGTCGTAGTCTTTGAGTCTCCTGGAAAACAGATAATGTCAAAGGGCATCTCGTTTTCAAAGCAGCGACATCCACTTTGAAGCCAGATTTCTTATCCCCACTGACAGTTTGCTCAATAACTTCCTTTCGCACTTCTTCCAGAAGATCAGGTCGAGAAAAGAGTTCATAGATAGTCCAGTACATAATTGGAACAGTGTTTGCAAAAGCAGCAGTTCCGAAGGTAGCTTGCTGTTTGCAAATGTCATCTTCATCAATACCAGCTTCTTGCATCGATCGCAGACGTTCTTTATAGATGAATGATACGTCGCTGGGGAGGTTCTTGTTATACTTGCGGAAAGCGTCAAAGACAATTTGGCGGGCGGCGTAGCCTTTACCAGTGATGTCGAGGTTCACCATGTGAAGAGGAAGATACGATTGCCATTTCCTATCCAGTTAGGTTTATGTTGAGAGTTAGAAGGGGGTGACTTACCAAAAAGCTTGATCGACTTTTGGATCAAGAAAAGGATGTTCAACACCAAAGATTCCACAAGCACTAGCCTGAACAACAGCATACTGCGCCCACTCCAGCAAGTTAATCTTTGAAACACCATCTGCCTCATCCGGCAGAAGTTGTTCGATATCGATCAGCGCACGATCTCCCATTCGAAGATTCTGCTCATCAAGAAACGGTCCTGTGGCTAGACCGTTCTTGTGAGCATGACTAAACGAATCAACCCACTCTGTGCCGAAAACTTCAAACGTCTCGGGTTTCGCGTCCCCCATGAGTTTGGAGGCTGTTTGCATGAATGGTCTAAAGGACAGAGTCTTGGAAGTCTTTTGGATCAGAGGAATGAGACGGGATGTTTTGGCGATGTAGAGCTTTGTGTTGAAGATTGCGACTGTGTACATTTCCTCGTTTGTTTGTTTGCTTCCTCACAGTCAGTTTGGGTCGAGAGAGTTCAAAGCTGGTAGTACCTTGTTATTCCGTGGTAGCCAGAACTATATTTCATCATACCCCATAAGTGACCAAAGAGCGGTATTTTCGACTGTAGTCTCTTAGGTTCCCTTGGATCATCGAACAGTGAGAGGATCCATTCCGCCGCGTAGGCAAGCAGGATGAACCCTGCAACACTGTACACAGCTTCTCGCAACATTGTGATGATGAGCTCTCAAGGACCCAACCCAGTTGAGGTCGTGCCGAAAACTAAATAGCAGATTGATTACCTCGCTTATCCAAGATTTTAGTCCGTCGGATCCTCATGGTCCGAATACGAGACACCCCTTTGGTGGATCGCTGACGGAGGAATACCCCTAGCGTGACGCTACAATAGCGCTGATGGGACTTCTGTTCAGGGATCAGCATGGGAAAACTGGATTACCCGGGACGATGAGGATTAATGGGGGTTTCATGATTGGAGGAGAGATCGAGCGTTGTTTTACCCCGTAATCTGTCGTGTTCGCGGAAGAATTGAAGATCATGGACATCAGTTTGAACTGCTGAACAGACTCTTAGTGCACTCCAAGAGAGGATACCAAGATAAACTCATCAAGGAGTCCTCTAAAATTAGGAGAACTTGCCTAAAGCTTTAAAATTTTTAGGTAAAAGTTCCTAAGTTTTATGGCTTTCCCTACAAGACTTTGGCAATTCTTCTCCTCTCGCAACTCGTGATCATGGTATTATTAGGCTTAATGTCGATTTGATAATAATCCCCATCCTCACTCTCTATTCTCAACGACCGCCTTCTCAAAAGCGCCAATCAAGGCGCCATACAGCGTTTCCGTGGCCTCAACCTCCATATCCATGCCTGTAAAGAAATCGTTCCCATCAGGGAAGAAGAGCACATCGCGAAGCGCATAAGCCAAACTCTCTAGACCCTTGAACTCTTGACGAAACTCGGCAATGATGGCAGCAAAGTTGTCATTGCTGGAAATGTCCTTTTTCTTCTTCTCGGCGATCTCTGGCCAGTTCCTGAACCCGGCCTGCCACGGCTTCAATCGACTTTCATCAGGTAGCCCCCGATGTCCACCGATTGCTATGAACAAAAACACGTAGAGGAAAGACTCGAGGTCGTAGCGATATGTATGCAGGACGCGATCGCCGCTGCCGCGCGATAAGTCAATTGCCATGAATGTCTTGGTTCCATCCCGACCGGTAGGTTTTCTCGGGTTCGATCTCTACATCCATGACGGTGTCAAAAGCGATGAGAATTCCTTTGGACGCGTCTGGGTTATTCTTTTTGGGGTTGGAGATGAAGATGCTGTGGAGAGAGATATCCTGATGAAGAATCTTGGCATCTATATACAGCGATCGGTGAGCCTTGATCGTGTCACGCATACATTCGAGAACCTCCAAGACAATGCGATAGTGGGTGATGGGGCGACCAAAGGGGGGCATGACTATACAAGATATACTTGTATTCCTAGCATGCATAAATTGATAGTCGATGGGATGCGTGATGCCCCAGACATTACGCTCCTTAGTTCGACGCAGGAACTTTTCTTCATCTTGGCTTTGTCTCTTGAAAATCTGACGACACACTCGTTGTTGAATTGGTCTGTGGCGCGATACCAAGTCGCCCTTACACTGACAATATCGCCAGGGTATGAGAGAGGTTCCTCGTCGAGGACGAGTTTGTATCCCCTGCTGTGATCGGAGTCGTAAGGCGCCATCTTGGACACATCACCCTTGATGTAGATATACCGGGGTCCACCGAACTCTTGCTTGATAAACGGATTTATGCCAAGCTCAATCTCAGTCATCTTTCCATACACATCAAGCAACTCCTGGACGTTACATTCATGGTCGAACAACCCTGATCGGTAGATCCCCGACAGGTCGAAGAGCCAAAACTCCCTCTGCTTGCCCGTCTCAAAAAGACCGAACAGGGAGAGTCTTGTTGGTTGGCATAGGAACACGTTCCTGGCAAGATCCAAAAGTTGTTCCACGCCTTCTTCGTAGCCAAATTCTGAAACAGGGGGAATATCGATTGCGACGACATGTGCGCGGTCCCATATGCTTGAGGATTCCTTGTATGTCTCACCGACTATGCACCACTCATGGTAGCCGGGCTCAACTTACCAGGCCTGAGGAGAGATTAACGTCGTTACTGAGTTGTTTCTACAGTAAAATTGCTCAAAGAAGCTTCTACCCACCAAGTGGGTGTTGGCCAGAATCTCTTCCATTTTGTGAAGTCGTAGCTGGGAGACTGGTACTGGGAACAGGTAGAGGGGAGGTTCGAGGTGTCAGGGCCTTTATTAATAAGAATAATGTTCTTGTATGACGTCAGGCGAAAATGAATTACTCCTCAAGAGATTTTTTAACTTTGGTGCGTTTTCTGCTGATTTAAGCTCCCAGTCACAAATCCCAACTGCAACTAACACACCTAGCTACGGAGTACAATTTAGACATTATTTTGGGGCTGAAGGGACTGGGTATAAGATTTTCGTCTGACATTTCCTTCAAGGGAAAGCATGGAATATGAAACGCAGACCGAGACACTGAATAATTCTGGTAATATTTAGAGGGTATTTCGTCGCAATCCTCCATAACTGGGCGCAAATCTACAGTATGTTCAAGCATGCCGGTTTATATTTCAATCTTCAAGAGCAAGCAGTGACTGAGTCAAGAATTACATGGCCTAGACCCTCTTTGACGCGACATTGTAGTTTGGCTTCCCATTAGACAAGCCACCAGGAAGAATTCGTCTTGCCTCGCGTTCCATCTTGTCGCACTCAAATTCCCATTCGAGCTCATGCTCAATCGAATCCAGCTTCGGAGCCTCGGTTCTCTGTAATCTTCCTACTCATGATAGTAATGAGATGATGTCTAAGAGGAATTTGCTCCCCAGCCCAGCTCCACATTCCTGTCGTTCAGACCATCCCAAGCCCGCATCATCTTATTCTGTAGGCGATATTAGTATTTGTCACCGATAGATACCACTTTCAAACTAACCTTGATTCTCTTCTTTCTTTGATCCATGTAAGACTTGTACGCAGCTATGCACAGCAGCCCCTGCATAATAAGGAAAATAACATCAAAAGTTCCGAGGCCAGACATTCTTAATATCGGTGTGGTTACTTGGGAAGCGTAAGTGTTTGGATGAAAGAACAGTCAGAGATTCGAAGATATGAACGTGGCTTTATATCTAATGCCATGCTTTATAAAGTTTTAGTCAACCTACTCAAGACAATTCTTTCTGGGGCTGTGAATGGATGATTGAAACTTTGACTTTTTGATCCCACAGGCTTAGGTTCCAGCTTGAGACTCAATACAGCTCGCCTGGAATCCCACATTGAATTCACGCATGTAATCTTTGATGAAGATCACATCCTGGCAGTCTTGATAAGAGCTGCCGAACGAAGCGAAGGAATAACTAGATATTTATTCTGGTCCCAATTGCGTCAGACTTCCATTCCTTGAATATCTCATTCCACAGGAATCCTCATAGCTAGTCCCAGCGTCTAAGTCCAGGTTCCCAAAATGATGTCTCTTCAAAAGTCTGGTATTCCAAGCTCAAAGGGAATATGACCATAAATTCAGGTTCTCGATCAAATACGTTCAAGATCATCCGATACCAATGAATTGTAGATCTCTTGAAGATTTCCACCATCTTCAGCCAACGATAGCCACAATTCGTACCACAAGAAGGGTCGCTGCACCACAGTATGCCCTTAGTATAGCTATTCAAAATCGGATGGTCCTTGGTGTCGAAAGTAAGGTTCGAAAGCCAATCCATGCTATCCGGACGAACGTGGCGTATTCGAAATTGAACATAAAGTGCAACATACTCCTTGTCAAGAACCCAGCAATATTGGGCATCACAGTAGCGACAACGGTATTGGTGTCCAGAACACAAAGACCTCATACGAGATGTTAAATGGGTTCCATGATAAACAGGCAGCTTAGAGTCAGGGAAAGCATACGAGAGAGCGCAGTCATCTGAGACAAGACATGACACGATGGAATCGAGTTGATTCGAAGCATGGAGGCAAAGGCTGCCCGGACCCAACTGTCTTATCTGATTCATCAGATGTCTCTTCAAAGCTTCCAAGTCGGGGTATTGTTCAGGATTGATTTTTGCCAAGGGGAATGTTCTGAACACTTCTGCCTCGGGCCTGTGGTATGTTGAGTCCACGGAAATGCCTGCACGACACTTTTGGAATGTTGGTAGATTCCCAGAGTCCTTTCTGCCAATAAGGACATGTTCTGGATCTGGACAGTGGATCGTTGTCTCGCCTCCCACATACGGCTCGACCTTGCCCGAAACATTGAGATGTTTGCAAACTGCAAGTTTGCCGAGTAATCCGACGCACTTGTCGGCCACTTTCTTGCGCTGAGGAAATAGAAGTGTTGGATGGTCGAGGTCGCATCCGGTGCAATAGCGTGGTCGCCACAGTTCTTTTAATCTACTTTCCAATTCGCCCGAGTCGAATAGGCGTCCGCAAGTTATACATAGGGATCTTCGTAGCAGTATCCGTTGAATCTTTCGAAGCTCACCGAAGCCACCTTCGGTAATACAGGAGTACTCTTCACCACTTCGAAGAATATCAGTCCGGAAAGCCTGGAACTTAAAATCGTCGATTAAGTTGCGTATGGCGCTGCAGGTTTGACGGGCCATATAGAGAGAGCTGTGCGGGAGGAATAGCATTATGAGGACTAGCAATTCTTGTGGGAGTTGCAGTAGCCGAACTCCCTGATTTCTGAACTCGAGAGGTTCTGAAACATGACCTTCATCAGGTAGGGGGGCGTCTGAGCCGGACAACTCTTCTTCTTTAAAAACAGGAACGCGATAAGTGCCTCGGTTGAGGTTGAGAAGATTTAATAGGAGCTTCATCGGTGTAGATGAGTAGCTATACCCCAGTTTAAGGCGAGGCATGGCGATGATGTTTGCGAGTGGTATGAAACGACGATCAGTGATTTGAAGGAAGATATGATATACGAGCATTATTATATGCTTGGGAGAATGGCGGGCACCCTTGACGAAAGTTAAAATCAGAAACTTTGCAAAATAGGCATTCATGGAGGAGGATCAATTACTCTGAAAGCTTCACCGCAATAGAGGCTACACTTTATATTGGGAGAGGTTATTTCTGAAACTCCTCCACTCTAAGGTCTGTCTGCCGGAATAAGCTCTCAGCCACAAGTCTCAACTGCAAATAACATTTCTAGCTCACAACTCCTCCATTCACCAGCCGCATTTTCATCTTTAGTTTTAGGTAACCTACGCAAAAGACCGACAAACTTTAGTGTGGCAAGCATAAGCTTTATGATGAAACTGTCAAATATTAGACTATTCGGCTTGAAAACAAGCAATGCTATGGTGAATGTTTAAGATAATTAAGGCTCTTAATCAGTTTTAATTGCTTCCAACCTCCACCCTCTGCGACTGAGAGCTGGGCCCAGCGCCAGAGACAGAGCGAACGCCAGAGCCAAACACAGAACAAGCACCAGAATTAGCCCTATGGCTTTGGAGGGCGCGAATCTCCCTTTTTACGCGCCGCTTCAGCCCGGAGTTCGTCGTCGTTTTTATCGTTATCATTTCCGTCGTCGTCGTCGTCGTTATCGTTGGGTCTTCGGCCCTCTTCCAACTCCGTCAGCCCCTTCTCAATAATAGTAATTATATAGGTAATAATGGCCAACACATCGGCTATGGTGGTGAGCCAGTCAGCCATAGCTCTGGCGGTAGTGGTGTGATTCTGGTGGTGACTCTGGGCTGGCGCTGATGTTGCTGGTGTTTTGTGAAGCTTGAAGAAAAGTGTTCATGACCAGGGATAGGGCGAACAGAGCCAGAGACAGCACAGACGCTGGTACGAGCATTACGGCGGCTATTGAGGGCATCAAGCTCCTCCTTGATGCGCTGGATGTCTTGGCGCAACACTTGCGCCCTGTTAGCGCCGTGTTCATCGTCCTCCTCATGTCCGTCTCGGCCCTCAACCCCACTGCGCCTAGATCCAAATGCTCGGACTCTTCTTATTATCAGTACGCACATCACTGATCTATATTGCAGAGTTCCTTACCGTCACTCACCATCTTATTCCCCCCCGGCCCACCGGAAAAGATCCCTCCCCTTCTCCACCGAAGTCAGGGCATGGGTGGCAATGGCGAGGCCCTTCACCATAATGTCGATGATGACACCTCAGTCAGACATGGCTGCTGCTGCTCCTGTTGGTTGCAAGTAACAGGTTCCTGGCTAGTTCGATACCACCCTCTTCCCTTCGCCAGGGGCGTTGAATGTGGTTTGCCCCGCCACAGAAGTGGGATCGATGCCGGACTTGGTCGAGCCGTGGAGATGGAAGAGGCGCTCCGAACCGGAGATGGAGGTGGACAGGGTCGTGATTTTGTTGTTGTCGCTGCTGCTGCTGAGGATGTTGTGAAGACCAAATTGAAACGAGTCAAAGATTTTTATCGTGTTGTCAAGAGGTTCCTTGCTGCAGTTTGAGAAAGAAATGGGAAGGGGGTCTGATCCGACATTGGGGAGGAAGGAGGCAATCGGGATCTGTTATCGATAAACCAACCCAGCACACGACTCTTCAACCAGGGGATCATCAAAGCTTGGTGGAACTATTCAGGATAAGTGAATAAACATTTGCTAAAATTCATGGCGAGTTTATATATTCAGGACTAAAGTTTGACAATTTTATATGCATTTACTCAACTCGGGTAAAGTCGTATCATAAGTCTATGCCCCAACGCTTGGAATCTGGCAGCGACTGCAACTCAATCCAGAACTGACGACCAAGATCAATAGAAAGATGCAACCCTTGTCATGACCCCAGCCTCCCTCTCCTCATCGCTCAATCTGTCCGGACTCGCAATAAAAAATGTCTGATCAACCTTCAACTTCGAAACCTCAACCCAGAATCTCTCTCCTCTTAATTCCTTCGGGAACTTGTCTCCAAAGAACACTGTCACAAGTCAGCAACATCCTCAATCTCATACATGCCGTAGCAAGCCTTACAAAATGGAACAGTGAAAACCTTGGGCTTCTCAAGATCAAAAACCTGGATCTTCTCCTGTTCAGTCCTCGTCACAGCAAGACCAATCTTATTGGGTTTGGCCCCAGCTTTTAGTAGCCGTAGTAGAATCTCCATGACATTTCGCCAGTGATCTAAATCAGCAGACTTGTGGTATTCTGTCGGAAGATCCCATAGTTTGATACGACTTTGTTGACTCATTAATCCCCAAGCTGCTGTGTCGACGATGCTGAAGTTGTTGCAGTCCAACAACGTCAAGTCAAGGGATTCTTCTTCCTCTTGTAGTAAGTATCGAACGGCTCCGACGTTGGCTGTCAGTGCGGCTATGTGCAGTGCCGTTCTCCCTTTAAAGTGTCCCTCTGCGACTTGAGCGTTGAGATGCTCTGGCTCATACCATTTCTGCACGATCAGTCTCAACGCAGTGTTGGCCATAGTACTGCTGGTCTGATACTCGGGGAAATACGCAACTTGATGAAGAGCAGTAAAGCTCGAGTCAGACATCTTGCATACATCCCAGAAGCAAGAATCGGGGAGATCCAGCTGTAAGACCTGTTCGAGCTGAAGAATCGCGTTGGAGTAAGATTTACAGCGAAGGAGGAGTAAGCCCAAAATGGTCTCGTCTGATGCGCTGACTTGCTGGGTAAGATCACATAAACCAGTGTCGTAAAACCAACGAGCGAGGATGAACTTTCCGCCCACGAGGGCTTCGGTGTAGTGGAGGTAGTAATCCACCTTAGGATCTCTGTGTTTTCGAAATACGTCGAGATAATCAATCTTATTTGGCAAACCTTGGAAAGACCCGTAGTAAAGATGCCATTGCTCAGGTGAAAGATCATCTGCCTGCGAGTAGCGAAGCAGGACATCAAACGTGATCCAATCTTGTGTCGCCCCTGCGGTGAGAATCAACTCCATCCACTTCCGTGGTGTTGGTTTCGGTATTTTTCCAGAACCGAGAAGATAGTCCAGCACGAACGGCTGTCCATGTTGAACAGCCAGACGGTGGACGTCGTCTATCTCAACCCCGTAGTCCACCAACATATCAAAAGTCTTGGTAAAAGCTTCTTGATGTTGTTTACCATGAAGAAAAATTCTTCTACCTATGCTTTGAGCAGCGTATGTTACACACCAAGCGATAATGGGGTTATCGTGTCCAGACACGTCATTCGACCCGAACTTTCTTCGGTAAGTGTTGAGGAAGTCCTTGACCTTCTCTTTAGCTACATTCCGTAAGAGGATCTCAAGCATGTAGTATTGGTGGTTCATCGCAGCGAACCAGACGGGTGAGACGTGTGACATGCCACCAAAGGTATCAGAATATGAAATCGCTAGACCGGGAAGATCAAATGGATCAGCACCAGAGGTGACCAAGGCCTGAGCTGCGACTCTGTTATTCGCTGCGACGGCCCATGTTAGTGGCGTTCCGTCAACATCACCGTATGTTGAATCCAGGCCTCGTCGATAACGATGTCCAGCCTTTGAACGAGCTTCCAGATCTGCACCGGCCTCGATCAGACGTCGACACACCTCAGCAATATCTTGATCATCAAAGGAGCTGAGAAAATGAAGTGGGGTAGTCCTTTCGTCGCTAGCGACCGAGGGATCAGCACCGCAGTCCAAAAGATGAAAGACCACGTCTTTGTGTCCTGCTCTTGAAGCCCATAGAAGAGGAGACTCGTTCCACTCGTTCACATGGTCGACATTGACAAAGCCATGGTCCGTCAATTGTTTTAACAGTTCAAGACGGTTGGATGCTGCACAGAGAAGTACAATTTGCTCTTGATTAGCGTCCATGCCAATTCGGTGACTGATTCGAGTCTCGCGAAATAGCTCGTCGTCTGAGAGTGTCTCCTGATCCCAGTACTGCGGTGGGGTTTCAAGTCCAAAACCAGAGTATCGTGTACGCAGCAGGTCGATTGCTTGGTTATACAAATCTGGATCCAGGGCCTGTAAGCGGCGCTTCGCAGTCTCACTGCCGTGGCAAACACCATCCCTCAGCCATGCCAGCTCGACCTCTCTCGGTCTTGGAAAGTCCCGGCCAAGGGAGTCGTACAGGTGACCGACAATCCCGCGAGCGCCCATGTGCCCCCCTTCTGCTGCTTGAAGAAGCAGTGGAAGTGATTCATCGACTGTGCCTTGGCTTTTGGGGTGGAGCTGAACTGTTCGAAGATAGAACATTGCGTGCTGCCATGCGGCTTCTGTGCGACGAGGTTGTTCTTCCTTGGCATCTTTCGCGACTCTCTTTACTTCACGCATGACGTTACTTATAATCTCTGGTGGCAAGACACTGAGTGTTCCCATGGAAGAATCTGCCTGAACACCGTAAGATCAGATCATGCTTGAGATTCTTAGCAATGTTTCACGCACCTCTAGGACAGCTCTTCCTTGCCGAAGGGTTATTGCCTCATCGGGCTTAGGATCTCTTAACTCTCGCCTAGTCAAATTAGCAAAGCCTACCAGGCCGCAGGGAGCTCTCACCATCTCTTCCAAGTTTCGGCAACATGAGTAGCGGCAACACTCTCAGGTATCTGATCCATTCCAGGGACATCTGAAACCGAACCACCGAGTTTAATGCGACTGAAAGACTGATTCAGCCACTCCGTAGACCTTCCTAGACTTAGAACTCTCTTGATATCGTCTTCGGTCGGTTCATCAAGGCCTGTTTCATCAACCTCAATCCTTCGCCAGGAAGTTAGAGAATCTTACCTGGCTGGAGCCATATGTCCTGCTCTTGCGGGTTCATTTTAATAGGCCCAATATTTTTGAAGTCATCGGAGTAGATGCTACGGAACTCTTCCCAGATGAGATACTGATGCATGACGATTCGCATGTTCTCCAGCAGTGCTTTGATACTGGAACGAGATTTCGGCTGAATTAATGTCATCATGATAACAGATGCCATGTCGCCAACGACCTTGTGGATTGAGTACATGCTTCTGGAAGGCTCTGTTTTCTCATCGGGGCCGAGGATATCTTCCATGCGCATAAGACAATGATACACCAGAGCTGGAATCCTATTCTCGTCATTTCGTTTCATTTGTTCAAAGAACGCATCTCTCGTCAGACCATCGTCTTTTACTGCGTCTAGTGACAAGTTCATCATGTCTCCAGCGAGTAATCGCCATAGAACAAGGCCGACTGAGTATATATCCGCTTTCGTAAGTTGGTCGCCGTCCAGATGATCTCGGCATTCAGGTGCCTGCCAGAATCCCGAGCCAAAAGGGAGCTTCATGGGAGATTTTATGTCTGATCGAAGGAGAGATGACCCAAAGTCTGCAATCTTGGCGACGTACGTCAGTTGAGGATCATTAAAGATGAGGACATTTGCTGGTTTGATGTCGCCATGTATGATTCCGACGTCGTGCAGGGCACGCACGCCAGTAGCAATATCCACAGCGAGACCCAGTACCTTGCGATACGCCACGGCCTTTGGGTTGTCCAAGAACTTTCCCAGGTCAATTTCCGCTGCTTCAAGTACAAATGAAGGCATCAAAACTCCATCCTTGACAGATTTCCAGCAAATTCCCAACAATTGCACGATATTCGGATGGTTCTTGATAAACTTGTTTCGCAAGATCTGCAACTCCATCGCCATGGAAGACCACATCTTGCGACTTCGAGCACTGTTCAGATCACCATCCGGCCGCGGAATCTTGACGGCTACAAGTTCAGGTAGATTTCTTGCATCTGGCAATATGTCATCGTTGCGATTGAGGTAGCGGGCCTCAAGGAGGTCTTTCGATCTTGCAAGGCAGACTGAGAAGTAACCGCCTTTGTTGGAGCGTACTTGGACGTCGATACTTGCGTCGTCAATTAGAACGCTGAGGAGGGTCAAGGAAAGATCGAGACTTTGATGAGTAATGAGAAAGGTTGACATGAATGATAGAAGATCATGATCGCGTTGTTTAGCTTCGCTCGCCATTGTGCAAACTTGAAGAACGTCACTACAGTACGGCCCGTTTGAAGCCTCGGGACTCAAGTGGAGATGAAATCGGGGGCGTGGATATTTTGAAGACCGGAGCTGAGACGCAGTAAGAGATGGCTATTTCAGCCGCACCTCACTAGCTCAGTTAGCTCGTCAGCACTGCTCAATATTTATTGAGTGATAGTGATAGTGGCGGCACTGCCCCTCACGAGGCACACTACATCACAGCCAATGATACCCGTCGTCAGCTCAGCTGGTTTCAACCCCCCTGTTTCCTCGTTGTGGTGGTGTCGGACATCCGTGTTGGCCTTCTTTCATAATTCTTCTTTTCTCGTCTTGTCAACATTTGCTGTATTATCGCCATGGCTGACCCGGCTGGCACAGCTGGCACCGCCCTCGGGGCGACCAGTCTCTTCCTTCAGATCTTCCAGGGCTGTGTTGATGGTTTCTCCGTATGGCAGAAAGGCGAAGCGCTAGCCTCCGACGCGCTTATCTTCAAAGCTCGTCTTGAGATGCAAGCCGCACGGTTCAAAGCGTGGGGTCTAGACTGGGGATTTGACAGAGGACCCGATGCAGCTTGTTGGAGAGACGATCGCTTCATCGAGAACGGAGATCTCGCTGTTAAGTACGTTGTTATCATTTACGGCTTCTTGGACTCGCTTGGTGAACTGTCGCAAGAATTCCCAGCGTTGGCGTCTGCGGAGAACGTCCCTGTTTCAGCGGCGACTTCGCTTGGGAGGATGCTCCGAATGGCGTTCAAGGACTCTCAGGAGCGGGAAGAGTGGGCGCGAAAGCTTGAGGTGATGCGTGATGAGGCTAAAGTGTCGGAGAAGCTGCGATGGGCGCTCAAAGAAGGGGAGATCATAAAGACACTTGAACTTCTCGAGTCTATGATTGATGACCTCTGCAAATTCTTCAAACCGCCTGAGAATGACCCTGTCGCTTTGCAAGTTGCAAATTCTCTACTCTCATCACTCAATATCTCCAAGCTCAACGCTGTCGCTGCGGGTGCGCCAGATGATTCGATGCTGCAGAGTCTAGCTCTTCTCAAGGTCATGGTCCTGCAATTTCAACTCGGTGCTCGGAATGCAGAGAAGGTCGATGAAAAAGACAGGTCTCTACGTGAAACGGGACTGCTCGATGAGAGAACCAAGCGATCTACTGGGGTATTTCGGAAGGGGACAACCTCCACGGATGTCTTGGTCGAGTGGAAACTGATCGATGGCTCTCATACTCCTCCTGGACACACTGCAGCAACATACCGCGCGATGGCAGGTAATCGCATCAAGAATCTTGCACGCCTGTTGAAACGGAGTTCTAGGCTTGAAGATCTCAGAACATTGGATTGCATCGGAGTCATCACACGCGATGGACTGTCTGATGATGAAGTCCGATACGGCACCATCTTCAACATGCCAACGAAGAAGTACACAACACTGAAGAATATCCTCGAAGGGCCCCAGGACAACATTTACCTTGATGACTGGTTCAAAGTCGCGAAGAGCGTGACACGAGCAGTGTTGTGTTTGCACCTGGCAGGCTGGTTGCACAAAGGACTGCGCAGCGAGAACATTCTGTACTTCCAAGATGATTCCGGTGATATCTCTTATGAAGAGCCCTATTTAGCAGGTTTCGAGTACAGTCGAGAGATCTCAGCACCAGGACAAACAGAAGGTGTGACGGATGATCTCGAAGCGAACCTGTATCGGCATGAAGAAGTTCAAGGTGTACCTGAGGAGCCGTCCGAGGATGATCAAGGACATGCAGGCAAAACTCCTTTTGCAATGAAGCATGATATCTATAGCATCGGCATCCTACTACTTGAGCTTGGCCTCCCAAAGCCAATTATCCAGCTGTATGAAGAAGCCATCCAGACCGGGGAGTACGAGCATTCCGCCACTGCCTTTCGGGAATGGATACTGAGCAAGGCACTGCCTAAACTTGGGCGATCGAGAGGAAAAGAGTACATGAGGGCGACAGAGCTATGTCTGAAGTCAGAGTTTGAGGGGGCGTCTACGGACGAGCTGCAACAGGCATTCTACAAGAGCGTTGTGAGACCCATAAGTTGCTCTTGGGGGAGGTGAGAGGAAAAGATAATTTAGGATCTCAAGCCTAATAAACAAAAAGACTTAGGCAAGTTTAGTATATTTTTATAAACATTTAGTAAACATTAGGCTTTGGGACCCTAAATTCTTAATAGATTTATTCTTACTCTCAGTGCTCGGGCGCTGAAAAATGGAGGTGTAGCGCTTTATCGCCTCTTGCCAGATGGAGTCTAACGCCACTCGCCTAACCCGCGCCCCGTTACCTGTTACAGTCTAGCGCTGTACTACAAAGAGCAGAGACTTTTTGCCCGTTATCAAAATCCCAAGAAGGTCAACAAAGAAAAATGCAGCGCCTTCGCCTTCCCATCAACATCCTTCAGCACCCGCGCCAACTTTTTCCCCTTACAACACTTATCACACAACAGCATACCACTTTTCTTCCTCCCTTTCTGATGGACAGCGGATCAAGACGTCGCGGTGGTCGCGGCGGCGGTAACCGTCGAGGTTTCAGCTCTCGCGGGGGCGGTGGTCGCTCAAACCAGCCTCGCAACAACCAGCCTCGTACCCCAAAGATAAAGACTGAGAATGAGGATGTCGAGATGGCTTCACCATCACTTGCGCCTGTGCCCGCGCCGCCGCTCACTGAGGAACCTACCTCGCGTCGCTTCGACAGCTTGTTGGAGAACAACAAGGTCAACCCTCTCATCGTACGCACCATCACCGACGACATGAAGTTTGAGTTCATGACGCCCGTCCAAGCCGCGACCATGGATGAGCTTCTGCCCCCGAACCGCAGCGACTGTCTCGTCCAGGCGCGCACCGGCACCGGCAAGACCATGGCGTTTTTGATTCCTGCGCTGCAGACTATGATTAACCAGAACAGAGCTGCCGGCGACGGCATTTCACTACTTGTTATTTCACCGACTCGTGAGCTCGCGCTTCAGATCTCCGCGGAGGCAAAGAAGGTTCTTCAAGGACTCCCTAAGTATCGCGTTCAGGTTGCTATTGGAGGAACGAACAAGGATCGTGAGGAGAGAGCCATTCTTGCTGGTTGTGAGATTCTCATTGCTACGCCTGGTCGTCTTTTGGATCACATGTCCAACGAGGATATTGTGTACAGCATGCGTAAGCTCAACACTCTTGTTCTTGACGAGGCCGACCGTCTTCTCGATATGGGCTTTATGAAAGATCTCCGCGATATTGTCGGCCGTCTTCCCGACAAGACCAAGTCCGACCGACAAGGCATGCTCTTCTCCGCCACCATCGCTCCCCACGTTGAGCAAGTCGCCGGTCTCGTTCTCTCACCAGGCTACAAGTTCATCTCGACCATTCCCGCTGGTGAAGCCAATACCCACGAACGCGTTCCCCAATTCCTCGTCCAGGTCCCTACCTTTGGTGACGTTGCCCCCGCCATGGTCGGTTGTATTCGTGAGGAAGCAACACGCGGCCAGGCCTTCAAAGCGATTCTTTTCGCCCCGACAGCTGCCATCGCTGATTTCTACGGACGTCTTTTGGAGGATCTTCCCGGCCTTCCCCCCGTTTCGATCCTGCACAGCCGCATGAGCCAGAACAAGCGCACAAAAATCACTAACGACTACCGAACTGCTCGCAACGCTATTCTCGTTGCTACCGACGTCGTCGCTCGTGGAATGGACTTCCCCGGCGTCACCACCGTCATCCAAGTCGGTATGCCCGCCGACAAGCAGAGCTACATCCACCGCCTCGGCCGAACAGCACGAGCCGACGCTGAAGGTCGCGGAATCCTCATCGTTTCCGACGCAGAGGGTTTCTTCCCCAAATACTCCCTCAAAGAAATCAACCTCCTTCCCCGCGAAGCCGACCTCTCACCCAGCAGCGACGTTATCTCAGTCGCCGAGAAGATGGAGGACGACGAGAAATCCCGAGTTTACCAGGCTTGGCTGGGCTACTACAACAGTCACATGAAGTCTCTCCGTTGGGACAAGGAGGAGCTCGTCCGACAAGCCAACGTTTACGCACGTGAGGGTCTGGGATCGCCTGATGTGCCTACTATTCAAAAGAGCACGGCTAGTAAGATGGGTTTGAGGGGTGTGCGGGGGTTGAACACGGTTGCTGATCGACCTCGTCAGAAACATGGTGCTTCTGGTGGACATGGGGATAATGGACGCGGAAAGCGAGGACGCAACTAGGGTTATGACAAAAATGGCTGGGTAGGTTGGAGTTGGGGATATTACGACATTACAGAGACAAGTGTATTTGCTTAGAAATGAGTGCAGCATAGACTTTTTAGACTGGACATCTGAGATGTCGTGATGATCAAGACTCTGTTCATGGACCATGCTTCGATGAGATGCCAACTCGTTAAGTTCATGTCCTTTTCCCTCAAGTGAGCTTGGTCATTTCTTACGCGTAAACAATGAGATCTTGTTTGAACAGCATTTTTTCATTGGCCATGAAATAATCCTAGACGCAGTCGCGAGTTGAAATGCGTCTACTTTGCATGGGCATAGCAATGCGGTGTTGCAGCCTGGTACTCTACCTTACCCTGCGGTGAGATGACTGGCCCGGAAGATCAATGACCCGCTGTGGTGAGGCTGCCTGTTATGCTGACGATGCTCACCTCTTCACCGTCACGCTCACACCGTTTCTTTCTATAAAGCATCTATCTTGCCTCAATTCATACGCATTAATCTTCTTACGCAAGTGAGGCAAAATGGATCAACAGCGGCTGATAACCGAGTTCCTCCACCCAAACTCTATCACTAATCAAGACCCTTCACTCGCCTCACCTGAATCCGGGAGAATCATGCCGCCACGAAAATGCAAAGCCGCATCGCGTCGCAATATCCAAAGTGGCAAATCCCCCATCCTCACCCTCCCGGCCGAGATCCGCCTCCAAATCTATCGCCACCTCCTCGTCTCCAAGGCCTACGCCGAACTTCACTACTGCACTTCTAAAAAGTTCCGTCTCATCCCCAAAGCACCATGGGATTGCCCTCTTGAAATTGATACAAAAATCTTACTTACTTGTCGGATTATTAATAAAGAAGCCACACCGATCTTGTACTCGGAGAATGTTTTTCGAAGGGGTTATTGCTGGCCGCGCCTCTATAATGTTGGGCGACATAGGCTGTGGCCGATTGGTGAAACGTCGCCTGTAAGCAAGGATAATTTCGCTTATATCTCACGATTACACCTTTTTCAAGATTACGATCACTGGTTTTGTGACGGGGCGCTCAAGATCTTCAGTGAAATTCCCAACTTGAAAGATCTGGACATTCACGTTGATCAGAATGACTGCGCTGATGGAGTCAACATGAGCGATCTTCCGTACCAGACCCTGAAAGCAGTCCGCCAAGATCTTCGGTCGTTCAAAATGGAAATCCGTCTTGATTTCAGCGAAAAAGCACATACAGACTGGCTAGCAAAATGCAAAGACCGCAAGACGGAGAACTTTAGTATTCACCTAGACAAGAAACGCGCGATGGAGACATGGTTCAAACACGAGGGGTTATTTACTGATAGATCACTTTTCTGGCGTTTCAAGACGCAGCGCTCAGAGTGGTGCGGGCCGTCGTGTTATATCAGTTTTGCTTTTGATAATAAACGCAAGGAGTATGAGCACATCGATTTGGAGGTCTGGGATGATAGTGACGGGAAATTCGGGAAGTTGAAGACCTCCGCGGAGAACGCGAGTTCGTTGGTTTTAAAGGAATAAGCAAAGAAAATAAGACATCTTTAATGAAACATCGGCGAGCCGTCCCCAAGATTTTGCAAATGGCGTCGACGCCACTGTCAGCCCCCGTCATAGCGCAGCAGGGTACCTGCGCGATCACTCGCTTGTTTTGGTTTGGTGCAGTGTGATTTGACTTCCTGTTGGAATGACAGTTTGAATCCCTTAGGGTCCTAAAGTGTACCTTTCAAGTATTTTTGTGGGTCTTGACCCGGTATTGATTAGCTGCTGATCGTAACGCCACAAATACCCAGAACGGTGATGCAAGAGGTCCCGATCTGCAGGCTACAGTATCAGAAGTACTTATATCTAGGTATAATCTCTATATAAGAGAAAGTACCCCTGATACTAAGTAGCTAATTAGCTGCCCCTGTCGGGATTCTGACTAGCTACCCTATCCTATATGTCGTCCAATAATAGTTGGAATGATGGGCGCCATAATCATTCCCCGGTTAGAGGGGAGGACACAATAACTTTGACTCAGATCTGGTGTACGCTAGTCTCATACTTTCTGTCCGGTGAGGCGGGATCGATCTGGTCCAGAATCAAGGGCCAGACCAAGAACGTAGTTGGACTAATCTTAGCAAGGCCATTGTTAAAACACCTTAGGCCCCAGGGATTATTTCCGTTTTATTCCTGTCTTCTTTGTCTTGTAGAGCCTCAAAATGATTGTTCCCAGGGTTCTGTTTGTTTCCTGTTTAGCGGCGTTGACGACGGCGTTTTCGCTGTCGGATGTACCGTCATGTGCAGTAAGTACAGTAAGCAGATTGATTCATTCTGTGCCAAACTGACGGGTGTAGATACCGTGTATTTTCGAGACGATGGACTCGTCGGGCGAATCGAAGGCGAATATCAGAGCGATGTGCGATAACCCAGCTTTTCAGACCGATGTGTTGAACTGTGTCACTGGAGTATGCACTGCGCAAGAGTTACAAGGTATGCTTGATGGATCGTTGATGTGCTTGGTCGTTAACATTGCAGGCTTTATTCACCTGGGAAAAGAGCTATGTGAGATGCCGATGGAGGATAATCGGCAAGAGTATCGAGCTGTCGTTGTTGTGTTCGCCACGCTATCGTTTATCTTTGTCATGCTGAGGGTAGCGTCTAAGATTATCAGCAAGAATACTTGGGGCCCTGATGATACCTGGGCAGTGGTCACTTTTGTATGCTGACTCCGACTCTCGGTAGTGATATCTATGCTGATGATGTACAGTTCATTCTTGTTCCATTTACGATGTTCATACTACTCGGTAAGACCTTTTCATGCTGTATGTCATCCAGCTAATGATTTACAGCGATACAACATGGCATTGGACTCGCTACGCCACTGTATACCCAGAATGACCTGCGCCAGGCCCTTAAGGTACTTGAGCAAGCTCACATTGAGATAATTGCTGACGGTGCCGATGTAGGAGATCTTTATCTTTTACCATCTCTACTACTGCGGTCTTGCAGCAGCCAAGACGTCGATCCTTTTCTTTTACCTACGGGTTTTTCAAGGCACCACGTTCAGAATCATCGTTTGGGTGACACTTGCCTTCAATGCCTTGTCTACTGTCGCCTTGCTCATTCTGGGTTTGACATTGGGGCGGGCTGTGACATATCTGCTTGGAGATACAGAAGACACGGTTTCCAACATTGACAAGTTCTCACACACCCTCAAGGTTGTCCTCGCACATTGCGTCGTCAACCTGGCGCTTGACATTTGGATGCTTATCCTGCCAATGTCCCAGCTGTATAACATAGGGCTCAAGCTCAATAAGAAGATCAACGTGATGGCTATGTTTGGCCTTGGTATATTGTAAGTTTACTGCGCCATCCTGGCGATGTGGATAAGATATCTAACGAATGGCAGTCTTACAGTGGTCAGCTTGGTCCGTACGATACTTCAGTCACAGCTACTCGCTGATCCTGAAGAAGCGCGTAAGTCCATCTTGTCAAGGCCTATCTCTTATCACATATTCACCAACATCTACAGAAACGGGCCAACAGCAAGTAGTCCTTTGGGCGTGTATCGAGACATACATGGGCGCTATAGTGGCATGCGTGCCTTCAACACGCCAACTTGTGATGAAGGTAATCCACAAGATGGGGAAGCAGAAAGAAGGGCAGTCAGCAAATAAACCTATCTTCATCGACAGGTCGTTGGTGCCGATACCGGATGAAGAGGACATGCCGACGCTAAGTGACGTTGGGGGACTGACGACAGTTACAGTGAGCAGCGGGCGTACGGCTGTGGAGGGTACTGAGCATGAGATGGAGATTATTAGTAAGGCAGACCGATGAGGCTGTTGGCGGATGAGTGGAAGAGGATTGCATACCGAAGAGCGAATCATCTTCTTGGGCATTATTTTATGATAGCGATTTAATACCATGTACCTTGCACAAAAAGTCAGCAGACGTGATCATGTTGGATTTCCGAAACGCCGAGCCATATCCATCGGAGTAACGTCAGTTCCGTGACACCAACCAACTCTCACAGAAAGCAAACAACAAGCTCAGCTCACGTTTAGCATTTCCAGATTAATATTAAAGTAATCTTGGCTCTCAAACAAAGACACTAAAATTAAACTGTCAAAGACAAAACGAGACAAAGCGAGCGAGCGAGGGTGGATAAAGTGCAAAAACCCTGTCGGAAACAAGCATCGTCATTATTTTAGATCCGCCAATTAGATCACGATTCCCAAAAACTTGGCACATCTCGATGCAACTGACGTCACTGGCTGCGGGAAATATGTATTATGACAGAGAAAACGCGGGATAGTGCTAGAGTGCTCATGGCCACGTATTATAAGCGGTGTGCAACCCATTGAGACGGAAATGCCATCATTGTGTGACCCTCAAGACCTTGGATCGGGGAGATGAGACATATATACGCCCATGATCTGCGACTTTTCTTCTTTAGTTAAATGTCTCGGGTCGTTGGGCATCAAACTCACGCACTGATCTTCATGCACTGCTAAAAAGGAATTATCTTCTGAGACGAAGAAGTTAACCAAAACAACACCGACAAAATGAATTACGCCAATATGATTGAGGAGAAAAACCTCAAGGTAAGTACTCCCTCTCGAGTACTGACTCGCAGTTTATTAATGTGTCATTCTGTAGAAAACATTCATCATAGCTACACTATGCAGCACCCTCGTCGGAACATTCACATCCTCGATGGGTCTCTGGGACCGCGTCAAGGAAAAGCGCAAGCAAGCCAAGCGCGACACGACCCAAGACGAGGAGATCAAAAAGCTCAAAGCCCAAGTCGAGCAAAACTCGCGCGCCCGCGACGAAGTCGAAGCCTCCTTTCAGCGCTCCGGCGCCTTGATCAACCGCGAATTCGAAGACGGCTACCAGCGCTACGGACAGCGCTTTGCGATCGGGGACGTTATTACGGAGAATAAACTACAAGCGCAGGTCATTGCACTGCAGCAGACAGTCATCAATGTTCTTCAGGATGCCGTTTATAATGGACGGCAGCTTGATAGGGCTGATATGGCGAGGTTGATAGCGGCTAGTGATGCGGCGAGGGAGGGATCGCTCGGGGCGTTGAGACAGCAGAGGGAGAGACTTATGGACTTGGAAGAACCTCCACTGCCGAAAGCGCTACCGCCGCCGAAACGGGCATCGACTGTTATCAAGGATGATCCTCTTTATTGTCGCTACGCTCTCGATCTGCAGTACATACCCGAACGACCCCTCGCATCGACATTTGAATCGAGGGGTGATTGTCGCTGTCCAGCGTGCGATGTCTTCTTAGACGTTGAAGCAGACGATGCATGGGCAATTGGAAAAACAGCTACGCGCGTTATCACAGAAAAAGGAGGCTACAAGCGCGAAATCGACGAAGAGCTCGAATTCCACATCAGTCCACGCTTCGTCATAAAATGTCACACACCAGAAGGAGAATTCGCATGTGTTCTCTGCTCACGCTTCCGCGACGGCGATGTTTTATGCCCTAGCGCTGATACGCTCGTTAATCATATTGGACGGGAACATACTGTTGCGGAGATGGAGAGGGAGCCGGACTTTGAGGTTAGGTTGCTAGATCTTGACAAGGTTAGGCCTGTTGATATGAACAAGAGGATCATGCCGGCTAAGAGTGTTGGGTCTGATAGGAGGAGCTCGTCGGGGAGGAGTGTGGTGAGTGGAAGAAGTGTTGTTGATGCGGGGAGGGGTGCGAGGGCGATGAGTGTTGATAGGAGGAGTGTGGATAGACGGAGTGTTTATTAGGGAGCATCAGCATAGCGTGTTTTGAGCGTAGCAGATTGTAGATTTCAATAGCATCACATAATCTAATCAGTTTGTGCTTGTTTGATTGTGTATGGTGAGAGGTTGCGTGATCATGGACGTGGGGGACCTGCAAGACTGCAGTGCCGATCTTGAGGCCCAACCGTATGAGGGCATTCAGGGATCACCCCGTCACACCTCACTCTTCGTAACGCGCGGTTTCCTTTCATCCGAAACGGGTTGCGCATTCACCTATCACGTACAGCCATAACCATATTGTAAGACTGACTGCTGATAGATCAGCTGAATTGAATTGCTCTAACAACGCCAAATGCTCATAAACAAAACCTAAACTCAAAGTAACCACTTACTCCAAAGAACACCATGCCTATTAGCTGTTACACTTCTTCAACAACCCCTCAATCTTACTCATAACCTCCGGAATCCTAAACGGCTTCGAAACAAGATCATCCATGCCATTATCCAACGCCATCCGAATCTGCTCATCCCTCACATTCGCCGTGACCGCAATAACAGGGACATGCTCCTTAATCAACCCCTCCCTCTCCAACCTCCTTATCTCCCGCACGCACTGATACCCATCCATGTTCGGCATCTCCAGGTCCATAAGTACCACCGATAAGTCTGATCCCCCAGGTTTGAAGAAATGTGTCTTTTTGAGAAACTCCAACGCTTCGAGCCCGTCGTTGGTGGCGCTTACGGTGCAGCCTGCTTTGCGGAGTTGGTTTAATAGTACTTTTTGGTTGATGAGGTTGTCTTCCACGACGTGGATTGTTAGGGCGCTGGGGGTGAAGACGGCGGCGAGGATGCTTTCGCGACGGGTTCGGGCGGAGGGATTGGGGGATGGGAGGTGGGCTGTCTTCTTGGCCGGGTTTGTAGTCAAGGGTGTTTCGGAGAAAATTGGCTGGGGGGAGGTTTGTTCGTTGGGAGGTAAACATCGCCGAACTTGGATGTAGAAACCAAAGTCGCTGCCTTTACCCGCTGTAGACGCAACGCCGATTCGACCGCCGTGTAGCTCTGCCAGTCGTTTCGATATGAAGAGGCCAAGGCCACTGCCGCCGTATTTATAGTGTGTTCGTGGACTCGCCTGCTTGAATCTTTGAAACAGCCGCGTTTTCTCATCGTCCGTCAATCCACAGCCTGTATCCTGCACTCTATACCTCACGTACAGACCCTCTCCAGAGCCCCATTCTTCAGATCCAACAACACTCCCAATCTCACCCCTGCTAGGCGCAAACGCGAAGCCAGGAATGTTATCAATCTTCGGTGGATCTTTCGACACTCCAACAGCGACCTTTATCAACCGCGTTGCAGAAGACGCCGTGAACTTGATAGCGTTGGTCATGAGATTGATAAGAATCTGAAGAACACGGCTCGGATCCATAGCAACCCAATCAACAGCTAGCTTCTCAAACTCAGGACTGATATCAATCTCAAGCGTGATATCCTTCGCTAGCATTTCAGACTCAAACATCTTGACCACCTTCTCGACGATAGCTTGCGGTTGGCACACCACCGGCGTGATGAGCAAAAGATTAGAATCGAGTTTTGAAACGGTGAGGATATCGTCTACAATCGACCTCTGATGCTGAACGCAAAGCGCTATTGTTTGTGATGCGTCGAGGCATGATTCGATAACGTCCTGTGACGCTGTGATCCCGTTGGTACGACATGCTTGCATCGCAGAGGTGATGTCATCTGCGCATTGGAGAATTGCACTCAGAGGGTTGCGCATCTCGTGGGATGTTATGTCGATGAATTCATTCTGCTGTCGTCTTGTTTCTTCTGCCTCTTGCAATCTTAGATTCTGCAAACCTTGAGCCCATTTGAGATGCGATATATCCGTTATGGAACCCATAATAGAGCGCAGAGTTCCGCCAGGGGTGATTTCGGGATGAGCTGTGACAAGGACCCAAAAGTCGATGGGTTCACCGTGGATGTTGACGGGGTTTTCGAAACTTTCGCGAAGTTTGACTTCTCCTGACCAGGAGAGCATATCGTGCGTTAGACGATACCATCCTTGTTGCATTACACTGCCTGAATTCTTCATCAGATCAGCCCATGATATATCGCCTTGTGTATCTCGACTATGGCCCGTCATTTCGTAGAAACGATCATTCGCTTCGCGGAGAATACCCTCTGGACTGGTGAGAAACATTCCCAGTGGAGATAACTCGGTCATTCTTCGAAGACGGCTTGCTTGAAGATCCAGTTGTTGCGTGAGTTCCTCTTTCTCAAGAGCCGCTGCTTCTGCGGCATCGCGACCACGTCTTGTCTCATCTTCGAAAAGAATAGTTGATGCAAGTGAAGTAGCGAGCTGGTTGTTCAGGAGCGTTGCGAACGAAATATAGCCCTTATCATACGGTCTTCGAGGATTAACACCCAGCACAAGGAACGCCAGTACCGTCTCGCCATTCGTGGGACGAACCGGAAAGATAATCGCTTCCGTCCCAGCCTCTCCAAATCCTCGCCACTGGATCCCATGCAGCAAATCTTCCGGCAACGTTCCATCTCGTATCCTCACAAGCGTCGGCTCCCTCGTCCGCATCGCCTCACGAAACGAAGGCACAAATCCCTGATAACTCCTCTTGAGATCAATCTGCTCCGGTGCAGCGTCGTGTCCAAGCGGTATCCCAATCGTTCCCTCCAAGTAACAAGATTTGCTTGATATCGTGCTCCCTGATGAACTAGACTGATGATCTGCTTCTTCAGCCTCGCCGACAGAGTACAGAAGTGCAAACGGGACATCTCGATGGTTATCCTCAAGACCATCAAGGACAGACTTCCAGAAGCTCTTGATACTCGTTGCTTTCCTCAAAGACTCACTGACTTTGTTGATAGTCCCCATGCGTCGCTGACTCAACACCAAATCCGTCGTCTCAAACGGCGCATTATAAAACCCAACAATCCTCTCCGTTCCACCATACAACGGCGTAAGCGACCAGCAAATATGCGTCTCCTCCAAGAACCCCCTCCTAAACAACGCCAGATCATTATTATCGCTCCTAAAGCTCACACCCGTCCTCACAACCTCTTGCAGCGCTGGCCCAAGAACTTCCCAAACCTCAGACCAAGGCCCCGACGCTCCAGTTCCTAGCATAGACGGATGTTTGTTCCCAGCGAATGCAACGGCGTAGGCCTCGTTGTAGAGCATCGTCATGTCGTTGCCCCAGAAGATATTCGCGGGGTGAGGGTTGTTGATCACGAGATTGGCTACTTGGCGTAGTTCTGGGGACCATGAGGACATGGGACCGAGAGGCGTGGAGGACCAGTCTATGGCGCGGAGGAGGCGGATGTACGGTGATAGGAGACCTTTGGGGTTCGTGACTGTCCAGTCTGCGACGGCTTTTTCGGGTTTGCCGAGGATGATGGAGCCGCTGCTTGAACTACCCGTGTTACGATCTGAACTCCCCTTGGAGGTACTGCCTCGCCACCAAGATCGGAATGGGAATTTTCGCGGTGTAGATGCTATCAGTGTTGCTTCCGTCGGCGTCATCTCATGCGTTGTATCCTCGGCGGTCTCGTCCTTCGTTTCAGGCTCTTGCTTCGGCGTTTTCGAAACTTCTCCCTTTGGGGTATCCTGTTCGTTGAGACTTGGCGTACTCGCTCTCGAAAGCGCAGCCGAAGATAAACTCGCCGGCGTATCAGGATGCTGCCAAAGTCGATTCCCACTAATCAACCTCCATCTCTTGCCAACCGTCGACCCCGTCCAAAGCAAACCCTTGTACAGAAAGAACAAAGGAAACACATCCTTCGAATCATCCTGCTTTGTAATTCCTGTAGCCCAAGTCTTGAACTCCCCATACTCACTCTCGCTCTGCTCACCGCGGATAGCATCTAACAGTCGTTCATGCGTCGCTAGCGCACTATTGCAAAACACGGGCTGAATAGCCTTTGAGCGTAGGGGGGTCTCATCATCAGGATCAAGATCAATAATAAAAGTTGGTCGTGAGTCTGCGTTGAGGATATCGCGAATGTTGAGTTTGTCGAGATCATGCGCAACGTCGGACTCCATCGTCAACAAGCGAATGTTGACGAAGCAAAGTTTGTGGTACACACTGCGGTATTATTTTGTGGGTTCGCCAAGGCAACATTAAGCCATGACGTTGAGACTAGCCGAGATGATCTTCATGAAACTATGACGGTCAAGTCAAGTCAGCTTTCTCCTAGCATCCATACACTTCATGATAGCTTCCCATTATGCATTCATTTTACAATCTATACCGCTATTATGCATAAACAATACCGAACTTCTGTTATTAAAGGATCATCTAATATGGCTAGTCTACGGCAAAGCGCTTCTCGTGATAATGCAGCCTGAATTGTCGGGTCATACGCGATAACAAAATGATGTAACGGTGTTACGGGGAATAACCCTCTTTCCAGGCTTTTAGGCCGACGCTAACATGCTAGCGGCCCGATCCAGATCTTGGGCTCCGATTTTTCGATCGGGGTTTTGTTCAAGCATCATCAATTTTTAGGGAGAGATTGATCCGTATCTGAGATTTGTATGGGATTGTTTTTCCGATGGGAAAATGGCCATTATCTTATCGCAATCTGGAACATGGCTGAGATTGGGCTGTCAGTGTTATTTTTAGTGCGTGACCCTTGAGATTCAGCTAAGATCGCATCGAGATGCACATAGGCGTCTTGTCTCTCTTGCTTCATAGCGTCAACTGGTCTCTTTTATTATGAATGTTTTCAATTTAAAGATATAAATTCGGTACTCCGTGACCCTTCCGGTGAGCTGGAGCTGGCCCTTGGTTGTATAATACTGCAACTGAAGTCATCTTGTGTAGGGTATCTATTTCAACAGCCCAGCCCAGCCCAGCCTGGTGCATCCAACCCAAGTTTCATCGCAATTACATGAACCCTCTTCATTACTTCCAAGTACTCGACGTCTCTATACCACTCTGCTTATTCTTCTGATACTCATCGCTCAATGCAGAATACAACGCTTTCACCCTATCAACCTCCTCACTCCACCACTTCCTCTCATCCCCATCCTCAATCTCATCAACAAGATCCTTCACACTCTTGGCAGTAAAAAACTTATTCCGCTTATTATACAATGCCCTCCTCCCAACAGCCTCATCACTCTCCCCCTCAGCCCTCACCCGAAAAACCTCTTCCAAAATCTCAATATCATACGGAATAGCGAACTGGTCACGGCTATCCTCGTATGTAAACAGATAATACAGCTCTTTGAAGCCAGACCATGTGATGCCGCTCAAGCATAGACTGCAGGGTTCGTGTGTTGCGAAAAAGACACAGTCTTCGCGGGGATTAGGTCGAGATTTGGAATCGGGGTATGTTTGCGTGTAGAATGTTTGGATGCAGTTTATTTCCCCGTGAAGAAGAGGCGAGGCGCGCTCGTTGTTCGTTGAGACGGTTAGAGGTTTGAGGGTTTGCGATGAGAGGATTGCTGCGCCGAAGACTTTGCTGCCTGAGCGGACGCCATCACTCGTCAAGGGGACGATATCGCGCTCCACCGTTTGAAGAAGTGCAGCAAGAATATCTTGAGGTGTTTTGGCTGCCATTTTTAGTATGACAAGATATCCAAAGTCAGTCTGAGTTGAGAGGGATATTCGTCGTTAAAGTAGACTTTCTTATCTGATGACTCCTCCAACATCGGGGCTTCCCGATTGAGACATTTAAGGGTCTAGACCCCGGCACGCGGCGGTACCCGCTCTATACGCTCAGTGACATGCCACTGGTAGCTCCAGTGTCAGTGTGAGGCTTGTGAGCGTATAACGGAAGGATTTTGTCAGATTCAACCGTGAAATGAGGATGTGCAAGCGTGTACGTCATGAGTGAGATTGGTAATTCACGCTTTACTGCTTGCAACCGGTGAATCTGACACCTCCAGCCTCCCCGCATCATTGTCGATCCGAAACTGCCGGGAGTAAGCATGGCTTGAGAGGAGCTACAAAAGGATGGAGGATCGCCGTCCGAAATGGCTGGACTATCAACTCAACAGCGCTCTCTCACTCTCAAACAGATAAATCCAGCTCAATTCACCGACAATGCGTTTCGCTTTAGCTCTCTCATGGCTCCCTCTCAGCCTGGCCCTTCATATCCCCGAATCCCTTGACCGCCGCACCAAGCATAAGCCCGTCACAGACTGTTCAGCTGAACAAGTCATCGACCTTCTGAAGCTTGAACCCAACACCGAAAAAGGTTATTTCGTCCAAACCTTTGTAGACCCGACTACCGTCCCGGGAACCAATCGATCCGTCAGCACAGCTATTTACTATCTGCTCGAAGGCTCCTCAGGACAATCTCTGTGGCATAAACTCGACGCCGCGGAAGTTTGGCATTATTACGCCGGTGCACCGCTTGTTCTGTCTCTCTCAAAGAATGATGGATCTTGCACGAGGGATCATGTGATGGGAAATGATCTCTTTGGTGGACAGAGACCGCAGGTTGTTGTTAAGGCGGAGGAGTGGCAGAGTGCCCGGAGTCTGGGTGACTGGACTCTTGTTGGGACAACTGGTAAGTGATGAGATGATATTAAACGAGTGTAGAGATAAACTAACGTCAATAGTTGCGCCGGGATTCGATCCAGCTGGACAGGTCTTGAAGCCAGAGGGATGGAAGCCCAAGTCTTGCAAGAAGCCAAATTAAGGTTCTCCTTGGGAAGCAATAAATATCGGACCTTGATATAGGGTGTTAAAAAAACTCAGTAAAAGATATCCTAAACGTATATTAAGTTACCTCAAGCTTTTTATCGTTTAGGATCAAGGTTCTGAGATTTCTTTCCTCAGGTTCCCTTTGATTCGTGGCGGGATCACAACGTACCAGAGAACAACTAGCGTTCGCCTATTTGTTCAATAAGCATATCTTTAGTTGATAACAATGATTGATCAATCTTCCGTGCAGTAATACGTAAAGTCTAAGTGAACTAATAAGTATGTACAAGAATTAAACAATGCCCAGCCTTATGAATGAAAGACAGCCAGGTAGTCGAGGAGCCATAGCCACCTCAACGAGAGAATCTAGAAAGTGCAGGCAAAGGCACAGAGACCGACACGCGCGTATCATTCTTCCTCTCATCCGACGATGTAACCCTCATCATCTCACAATCCAAGCCACCATGGGCATCAAAAGTCTGAGGACTGGACTCATGCGTGTCCTTTGCAGAGTAAGTAACGTTTCTGAAAGCTCGGACAAACCAGGGTTTCCTTCCTGGGGGTTTCCAGGTCCAATATTCTTTCATGTCATAGTTATCTGGCTCTAGTCTATCGCCCGAGAGGCGGACGGTGAGAGAAATCATGAGATTTAGAGCTGTGTATAGAAACATGCCGCTGGGGAGATGTTAGATGAGGACTGATGTTGAGGAGATATGAACTTACGCGATGATGCCGTAGGCTACGCTGTATGAGAATGGAACAAAGGCAATGACAACGAATGAGGGCAGTGTGTCACCAATATAGCGCCAGTTGATCTCGGTGATCTGACGAGCCATCATACATCCAACCTATAAAATATCAGTCAAGGCCAGCACACGTCTGCTTCACAACGTACCAGAATAAGAGCAGGTCCAGTAGCCCAAGGCGGCACAGAAGAGAAGATCGGCCCAAACACAATAGACAAAAGAAACAAGAACCCAGTAGTCACAGCAGTAAGACCCGTGCGTCCTCCCTCAGCAATACCAGCACCGCTCTCAATAAACGCTGTAACAGGTGAACAACCAAAGAGAGCACTGATAGAAATACTGATTGCATCGCAGCAGTAAGCGAGTGTCGATCGGGGGAAGTCTCCATCGCGATCATCTACGACGCCGCAGAAACGGACCATAGAAAACATTGTTGCTGTTGCATCGATGATATCGACGCTGAGCTTGTCAGTGGAAGGAAGATCAGAGTGGATGAAAGACATACTAGAGAAAGGTGAAGAGCGCGAGAGCGAATTTGGTACCGTGTTGGCCGACGTTCCAGTCGAGAGCATTGAGGGTATGCTTTATGGGATTAACGGAAGCGACTTTGCGGAAGAGCTCGAAACGAGAGTCTCCTTCTGGCGTGTGAGGAAAGTATGTGATAGCAGTATCTCGTCTACTTTTCGTCAGAACATATTAAATCACTGGGTATTGAGGATGACTTGCGGCCATGAGAGGATAGAAACAAATGCGATGCCAATGACGAAAGCGTATTTGACCCGAAAGGCCATGAGATACGCCGTCAGTAACCCACCAGCAAAAATCGCAGTCCAAAGCTTTCATCCCAGTCAGCATCTCATTGCATAACCAGGATCATCGACTTACCTTGGGACTGGTCATTATCCCGCCCTCACACATCTGCGTATCCTGATTAATCCTCTCAACAGGACATCCAGCTATCGCTAAAGGCGTCGCGTTAAATCCCCCGGTAATAGCACCAATACCCGAACTATACGACAACCCGATCTCAGTAAGAAACAGACCGATACCAGCTCCCGTTGCAGATTTTATAGTTGACGGGATAAGTTTGACGAGCCATTGTCGCATGCCTGTTAGTGCAAGGAAGGCAAAGATGAGACCTTCGGTGAAGACAGCTGTCAATGCGACACCGTAGGGAATACTGCCTGAGCCGTTATAGCCTACTACTTGGAAGGCGAAGTAGGCGTTGAGGCCCATGCCGGGTCTGGGCTTGTTAGATAGGTGAAGGCCTTGGAGATGGGGACTTACGCGAGGGCTATTGGAAGGTTGGTGAAGAGGCCAAAGACAAGACTTGCGAGTCCTGCGATGGCTGATGTCGCTGTGACGAGATCTCGTCTCACCTCTGTAGTATAATTAGTCTTCTTCTTCCTCTTCGTGAACTCGATGTAAACTCACCTTCTTTACACATCACATAGCTGTCAATCTTATCACAATCAATCCTATTCGTCTCATCACAAACACAAGGCCCCCCCGTCTGCGACAGAATAGAAGCCTACACCTCATCAGCACTCTTTACCTACTCACTGTCAGAAACTACTTACATTAACAGCAATGATATACGTCATAGCAGCAAAAGTCGTCGCCCCAGCACGAACTTCTTTCAAGAATGTCGTCCCGTCGATCTTCTTACTCTAAGACAAGATTAGTAAAAGAGTGATGTCTGACTGGAATGAAACATACGTGACTACTGCCTTCTAGCCTGAAGAACCGGCCAATGAAGGAGGTTGCGACACGCCTGTTGAACCTTGCGGCTAGATCTGCCGCGTGGTTCTTCATGATTGCTTCTAGATTTCTTTGTCGCTGAAAGAACTTCTTTTCTTCAGATCAAAGAAATGCAGCACATGGCCAAGAAGAATGACGGGTGACATGAGATAAAGAAAGAACTAGCGCAGCCAACTCTTGACACCTCGCTTAGACATTTCACTCTGCATGATTGCGTCTCACCAAGCAAAGCCACACGAAACAATACTGATCAATAGGAATCAAGGCTGCACACCAACTTCGTCTTAGCGGGAGTCACCGAAATCGGTCTTTGCGGGAAGTGTTACCCGGGTCGTTGGTGAGTCTGGCTGAGGAACGCTAAAAGCCACGCCAACCATGTGGTTTTGGGCACTCGTAAAAAAGGGAAATAAAAAATGTGTGGTTGCACATTGGTCAGGTACAAGAGCGAGATTAACGCGGTGAAAGTTTCGATAGTTCGACATGGGGGAAGTTAATCGTGTGATTCTCGTTTCTTTTGCGGTTTATGATCCATCATCTCGATCTGCGGATTACGCAGTGTAAGAGTGTAAGAGTGACGTGAACAAACCTCCAAAATGTCAGTGCAGTCAATGCATGTGTCCCCTCTGTTCCGTTAATTCAAGGAAACAACAAAAAAGGAGCGTGATCTGATGTCCTACCCACAGACCCCTGAGCTTAGGTACTGTTTGCTTACCCAAGCCACATGAAACTCAAGACCCAGCAATGCGGAAAAGGTGACAAGTAGTTCAGGCTGACTTATCGAGATTTCGGCGGGACTAGACTTGTGTTGGGTTTGGGCTGGGGAATCAACGTCCCCGCAAATGGTCTAGAACTTCAAGCCACGATATGCGAAAGTGATGCTTTGAGCTACTGCTTTCTCGGCATTGGTGTGAGGTATTTGATCCATGGTACGTGCGTTTCGGTTCCTTTTGGACCAATTACGGGTGTTTTTAATAGTATCAAGGTTATTGTGAAACACCACGAGGTGAGTGTTGTATGCAACTAACCTAAGGTAGCCATCATCATCATGGCTTGCTGTTAATAATGATCGAACAACGAACTCAAATGTTAACAAACTGCATCGAGTAATATCTTTGTGTGATGCTAGAACATTGGCATGCTGATTGTCAAAGCAAACAATGGCATCTAAGTTATGCTCATCAGCCAGTGCACAAAAAACACGGCGTGCGATAGCCGCAAGCCACTCCAACGCCCAGGCCGCATCGAGACCCATTGACATATTGTGATCTGCCCTGTTCCCCTGCATGAGCTGAAATCCGTGTCCCCCAAGTTCTGGTTTCACAGAATATTACCGTTTCGATTCGGGGAAATCGTAAAGCTACCCGCCCGTATTCTTCAACCTCACATAGCGCCCTTCACGTAAATAACATCTCTTCCGCTGGACATACCGCATTCCCCTCCCCTCGGATCTCCCATTCCGTTACCCACTTTCTCGCCATTAGACTTCCGCAAATCCCGTTCGTGAGTGAAGGTCTCGACACTCTCCACAAAGAGGACAGAGTTCAGCCTTGCATTCGCCAGCTGCAAGCCCTCTCGCCCTTTTTGACCCAATCCCCTGGGTATGTCTCTCTCTTGTTTAATTTCGTATGCAACCCTCATCCGATTCTTCCCCTCCCCCCCCTCTCATAAAGTTTTTGCTTTTTTTGTTGTTATCGCACAGCTCAAATGGCGCCGTCCTCATTAACAGAACCAGACACAGCAGCGGCATCAGAGTCCTCCACCCGCGACCGCTTCTACTCCATCCTCCGAAAACCAGCATCGAACCTCGCCCTCCGAATCTCAGACCTTGATCGATACCGTATCAACATGTGGGAGGTCAGTTGGGCAGCTCCCAAGGAGTCGCGGAAGGAACACCGTGAGAAGAAAGCGACGGCCGGCAAATCTGCGACAAAGGCGCGGTCGATCTTCAGTCGTGGATCGAACTCGTCGAGCGAGGCACCGTCGTTTGGGAACTTTTATAATAAAAGGAAGAATGCCGAGAGGGGGAATGATTCGGTGTCGTCGACGTCTTCGAAAGCGAGCGCTGGAGCGGGGAATTATGAGTTAGAGGCAGATGAGGCTTCGACGTTTTCAGTGGGGAGTGAGCAGAAGACGATTAATATTGCGAGGGTTATTGATCTCAGCGCAAGAAGAAATGGGCAGATTATGGAGTGCTCTCAAGGTTTGCGACATCGCGCAGTGGTTGCTTCATCTCATACTAATGTTTCGGTAGAGGTTTATGTTGGGGATAACACGCTTCTTGAGCCGCCTTCACCTACACTTACATCGTCGACTGCACCATGGGATACAGAAACCCTTGAGCGTGTCACCATACAGTCATGGCCTCTCATTCAAGTTTTGAGCGACGATTCGTTTGTCGCGCGAAGTACCGAAGCGACAACATCTCAGCGCACATCCTACGATACACCTTACCTCATCAATTGTGGTGTTACCATAATGGCGACACCAAGTATCAAGTCCAAACATCGCGCTCGCTCACCAAGTACTCAGTCAGTCTCACTCTTCACTCATAATGTGCCTCTACTCACCTCATTTAGATCTCGACCTCAACGTCCACAGAGCAGTCGATCACCAACCAAAACCAAGACCCCACGACGCATGCCATCGTCCACTGCGTCTCTACGAGTCGAAGGCAGCGATAGCTGGCAGCCTCCAAGTGAATGGGCATGCACGCCCACTGAGCCCTCATTCCAATTCCCAGACGAACCTGTCTCTGAGCCAGAAGCTACCATCTCCAAGGAACTCAACGCTATGCAGTTGGGCGTCAGGCAACTTGCCAAGGAGGACAATATGATCAGACTCGTGCGTCTCGCTGAGTCGCAAGGCGTGAATAATCCACCGAGTTTATGTCAGGATCTGGAGGTTGAGAAGATGCAGTGGATGCTCTCTGCCATGTTCAACATGGATGGACCAGAGTATTCTGAGATTAATGATGATGATATTGATGATGAGTCGGCGGATCCACCGAAGAGGATCCTTGCTCTTTATGAAACACCTGGTAAGTAATCTCACTCACCCTCTCATCTCACTCAACTAACATCTCACAGCTGTGACTTCATACCTCGCTGCCGTCAATAACAGCAAACAAGTCTACCATCTCTCCGCAGCACCATTATCACCCGCTTCATTCCCCAATATTCATCCTGTTCTCACACCAGTGAGATCACCCTCCGCATTCCCCGTCGCTCCATCTACCATTGAAGCGGTTTACTCACTACGTCTCCCTCTCGCTATGCCCTCACAAGATATCCCCGCTCTTTTACGAAACATCCATCGATGTCTTGAGCCAGGTGGTTCATTACAACTCACCATTATCGATCCCCTTCCCGTCACTAGCACTCTCGGACCTCTCCTCCGAGCGTGGATCGAAGATCATCTTCTCTTCAATCTAGAAGCTAGTTTCCGCTGCACAAACCCCAGCAAGCTACTTCCTCTCTGGCTAAATGGTGCATCACTTCGTGTCGATCCAGACTGCATTGCGGCGACACAGTTCTTTGCCATTCCTCTTGACAACACTCAGCTTCAGTATGTCAGAGAAGGTCACATATCTGAAGCGGGCATAGGACAGGAACTTCGTAATCTTGTGGGACGTATGCTCTGGATGGAAGTATGGAGAGAGTATATCGTCGCTGAACGTTGGTGGTGGGAAGATCCTGAGATTCTTCAAGAGTGCATCCAGCACCAAACGACATGGGAATGGAAGCTGATTGAGGCAGTCAAGGAAACCTAATAATTTTCTTTTGTTTTGGTTGTTTATTGTTATTTCGGATACCTTTAGATAGCATTATACCCTGGGAGTCTTAATGATGATTACAATTAATGGAATTAAAACTATTTCCTGTGTTCCCGTGATTTTGTCTTCTCGCCAACCTTTTCTGGATCACTCAAGCCCTGGCGCTGCCCAGATTTTTATGCTCCTCCAACCCATCCGTCTGCCTCAAAGTCTCCACCAACCTGTCAATCCTACCACTCTCATCAACAGTCGCGAAGAGAAAGACCTCATATTTAGATGGAGGTTTGTTAGAGAATTCTGCTGTGACAAAATGGCGTTCGGCGAGTTGGTTGCCTTCGCGAAGGAAGTGCGTCACTTGGACTTTGATAACTGTCGTAACCTGTCGCAGATGTCGAATATGTTCGACGAATTCGGGAAAGTCAATACATTTTCCGTCCACAATGGATGTATAGTCTTGGGTGAAGAGTCCTTCGAGATCGACTCGGGTTTCTTCTGGTTCGCCGATGAAGATGCTCTCGAAACCTTTTTCGTACTTGTCGAGGGAAGATGTCCAGTCAACGTGGGATGGTGTAGATGTCATTTTGTGCAGTTTAGAGAGATAAGTATTGGTCAATGAATGATGCCTATTGAGATGTGCAAAGATATGTTTGGGAACAGCTTAAATGGCTGCACTCAGTTAAAGTCTTTTATGTGTAAATATCACCGCGGAGTGATCTCCGAGCCCCGCGGACCTCCGGCGTCATCATACGGGTCCCAGAAACTATCAACTGGAGACTCAGACGAGAATTTGAAGAGCCTATAATACTAAAATTGAGTAAGGAGAGTTTAAATGTAACTATTTAATCGCAAAAACTTCGTCAATGACAAATGCTAGTGCTGTTATCCTGCTGCCACTTACTGAAGTCGGTGATGCTACCCGGTAGGATACCACTATTTTTATTGAACAGAATCCACATATGCTCATCGATAAAGCCATTTGCCTCTTCAGTATAATGGAAAGAAGACAATTTTTCCATTTGCTCATTTTCTGCCTGAAAAGGCGTTTTGCTACCATTTTATTTTCCCACTTGATGTGTATTGAAAACACTAAAGTCTGTATGAGAGTTGAACAAGTTGGAAGTGAGACATTGACCCGAGGTACTGAAAACAGAGGCGGCAATTTAAATCTTTGTGTAAGTAGATATGAAAGTGATAATTCTGCCCAAGAGATCTAACTTCAATGTTCGAAACATCTTGACTTTTTGTTTAACAGAAATGCTCACTCGAATGTGGCTGTTAGAGTACTACGATACGGTGGGTCCAGTGAGAAGGTCAACAGTGGCCGATAAGGAATCCCTGCCAATAGGATCACTTCCAACGCGGTTGAGCTAGATCCTTCAGCGTCTTGCACTAACACAGCCAACCCCACCTCGAGCACAAACTCCCCTCATCACTCCCTGTTTCTATACAACTCTCTGCCCCAATTCCATCATATCAAGAGGAAAAGTCAGCAAATTACCCATCAAGATGCGCGTTCTAGGTCTTCTCGGTGGCACAACCTACAACGCAACCCTCCTTTACTACAAACAAATAAACGCCTACGTCCAGCACCGTCTCGGCGGCGGCCACTCCTCCAAACTCCTCCTCCACTCCTTCGACCACGCAGAACTCTTCAGTTTCTTCCAAGCAGGCAACTACAACGAAGTATCCCGCCAAATCTGTACCGCGGCAAAGAATCTCAAGTCCATCGGCGCGGAAGCCATCGTTCTCTGCGTAAACACAAATCATCGCTGGGCAGAAGATGTTGAGAAGGCAACGGGTCTTCCATTGCTGCATATCGTTGACTTTACTGGTGATGCGATTGTTAAAGCGGGGTTGAAGAAGGTTGCGTTGTTGGGAACACAGATTAGCATGGAGCAGGATTTTCTGAAGGGGAGGCTTGAGAGGAGATTTGGGGTTGAGGTTCTTGTTCCGGAGGGGGAGGAGGTGAGGAAGAGGATGGACCGTGTGATTTTCGAAGAGCTTTCGTGTGATAAGGTAGTTCCTCAGTCAAGGGAGTTTTATCTGGATCAGATTAGAGACTTGTCTGGGAGGGGAGCTGAGGGTGTCATTTTGGGGTGTACAGAGTTGCAGATGATACTGAAGCCAGGGGATGTTGACATGCCGATGTTTGATACTGTTGAGTTGCATGCGAGAGGCGCTGCGAAATGGCAGCTGGAGGAGTAAAGGCGTCCAGGACTCCACCATTTGATGTCATCCAGTATAATTGTGCTTCATTGCAACAGCGAATTGAAAGGAAAGGGAATTCTCATATTTGTTCATCATGCTTTCGGCCGTAATGTAGTCTACTCTAAAGAGTCTCCTGCAACAAATTTTGCGCTAATAACCACCATGCTCAGATATCTTGTGCACCTATTTGTTAAGAATAGCAGACCAATCGTACTTCTTAGCCCATTCCTCCCAGCTCGTCATGGGGCAGTCAATGCCAGCCTGTCGAGTCAGCAAACGTTCAGTCCCCTAAGAATGGAGTATCACATACCTCACGAATATCCTTCGCTCTCAAGAGTTTCATACCACCATCATATCCCGGATCAGAGGTATACGAAAACATATACCCTGTCTCAATGCCCGCGTCACGGTCAGGTGTAGCAGCTGTCATCTCATCTGGTGTCACCTGGCGATACTTGACGGGGACATTGTTGATGCGACCCCAGGTCTCGATCCACTCTGGCCATGTGCAGGTTGTGCCTTCAGCCATGTAGGCCTTACCTGGGGGCATTTGGTACACGGCGTAGGCGAAGTTGCCCAGATCTCCTACTGGGTCGAGATGAGGAACTAGGGCGTCAGGGGAGGTAGTGAAGGACATTTCAAAGGTTCCATCAGGGAGCTACTTATATCAGTGCCAGCTCATGACAAACGTGGAAGAACTTACCTTGTTCATGTAAGAGTCGGGCAGAATGTTGAAGCTCGTGAAAAAGTACCCCGTGTGAATGCACGACATCTTGGCCGCAAGATCAGGATACTTCTCATCAACATACGCCGGAAAAACATCCGCCTTGCCATCAAAATGATACAACTCCTTGAATTTCCCTCCACTGCACTTCTCAGCCTGACTCAGCGTCGAGACCAAAAACCCATTATTATCCAGAGTATCAACAACCGTAGCAGCTGCATCGACAATATTCTTGCCCTGCTGCACCTCAACATTATACGCAAACTTGCGACACGAAATACCCTCCTTGGCAGCCTGCTCCCGACAATCAGGTCGGAAAAACGGCTCCCAGTAGTTGGTCACGCTGAAGATAACGTTTGCTCCAGCAAAGGCGCTCTTGAGAGTCGAGACGTCATTGAGATCAACAGCCACGACTTCGGCTCCCGCCGACGACAGGGCTTGGGCGGAGGGTGAGGCGGTGTTGCGGGTCAAGCCACGCACTTTGAAGCCCGCCTTGAGAAAGCGACGGGCGACGGAGCCTCCCTGGTTGCCTGTGGCGCCAACGACGCAGATGAGTTTATCGTTGGCCATTGCTTTTTGTTTGTTTGTCTGTCTTCGTTGGTTCTGATAATGGAAAGAGGAGAGAGGGGATGAGAAATTGGGTGAGGGTTTATTTCCTTAGCCGACCTTGGTAGCTTGGCTTTAGTTGGAGCTGCTAGAGTCTAGGCCCCTCTCTAAAGGACGGAGATGCATTCCTAGATCGATGTGGCTAAACCCAATCGAGCCCACCCTCGCGTGTTCCCCAATCGTACCACGGCCCTGGAATTCCCAGTTTTTCTCTGCCCGTCGTTCTGTGCTCTCTCTTCTCTTCTCCGTGTGTCCCGCGCTTTTCCCCACGTGGTTGATCAATCTTTTCCCTCCCTCATACTACGATTTCACATACCGAATAGTGCTTATTTGGGCCATCTCTACGTATCACTATGGGCTCGGAACACGATTCCAAACCAAAGACTTCTTCGTCGCCTGTGGCGCCAGGGTCTCCTCCACCCGTTACCACTCTGTCGGGTCAAGATCCTGGCGAGACGCGCCGATCGCCCGCAGATGATGAGGACCAACAGCCAGAAGAGCATGCGCCGCTTCAAGTCGATGTACGCTCTGACTCATTGACACATGACTTAATACACAGTATTGATCTTTTTTAGGAGGATGAAATAGCTGGCGATGATGCAGACTCTACTTATGGCTCTGACCGAGGCTCAGTCTACACTGCTTCCGCCACGTCATCGATCTACGACTACCAGTATGAAAATGGCCGTCGCTACCACGCTTTTCGCGAGGGTCAATACGTCCTGCCAAACGATGACCAGGAACAACAGCGCCTAGATCTTCAGCATCACATCTGGCGTTTACTCCTCGGCGGCGCCCTTCACACAGCGCCGTTACCTAGCCCAGACTCAACCGAAGAATACCGCATTCTAGATCTCGGCTGCGGCACTGGCATCTGGGCCATAGAAATGGCAGACGAGTATCCAAACGCAACAGTCGCAGGCGTAGATCTCTCTCCGATTCAGCCGGACTGGGTGCCAGGTAACTGCATGTTTCACGTGGACGACTACGAAGATGAGTGGACGTACCGCGAGAGTGAGAAGTTTGACTACATCCACGGTCGGGCGATCAGCGGCACGAGTGCAGATTGGATGAGGTTCTATAAGCAGGCGCTTAATAATCTGAAGCCAGGCGGGTACATGGAGATGCAGGAGTATGATGCGTGGATCTTCAGCGATGACGATAGTTGTGATAGGGCGCCGTGGACGATGGAGTGGGTTCATAAGCTTGATGAGGCGAGTAAGATGTTTGGGAAGCAGATTAACGTGGCGAAGTATCATAAGCAGTGGATGATTGATGCTGGGTTCGAAGATGTCGTCGAGAGAGTTTACAGAGTGAGTTTCAAGTCACCGTCACATCGCTGGTTGCTAACCTTGGTAGATACCTATTGGTCCATGGGCGAAAGACCCGACGCTGAAGGAGCTTGGAAAATTTGAGCTGACGCATATGCAAATGTCGGTCGAGTCGCATACACCAGCTCTGTTCACGCGCGTGTGGAATTATTCGCACGATCAGGTTATGGTGTTGATGGAGGGCGTGAAGAGGGAGTTTCGAAGTCGTGAGTTGAGATTGATCACGAGTTATCGATTCATCACTGGGCGAAAGCCAGCTGAGGCTTAGGTATGGGCAGATGCGCTGGTTGCATCTGATGAGAGAGCATGGAAAGAGCTGTTAGATTACGAAGCATGGGAAGTTAAGCGGGCGTTGGGATATACGAGGAAATTGACTTTCTTTCAATGACCTGGAAGGTATGAGCCTCTGTGTTCAACTATGGGATGACTGCTGTCTATAATGTTAAGCTTCATGTTGTTCGAACACAGAGGCTCAAACCCTCCGAGTCATGAACCTTGTTCTTTTATTTGCTACAAGACATGAGGACTAGCAGTGATCTGGACTACTGAAACTGGTCTTCTAGTAATGTTTGAGCCAAGAATCCAATCTGATCTTGACTTATCTTCCCTCAGAGCTCAGAAGGTTGATCAAGGGCATGAGATATCAACTTCTTGTACCCCTCGACGGCCTGCTCCAAGTCCGAAACCTTCAAGTGCTCATGTGCAGAGTGCGCCTCAAGGATCGAGCCAGGTCCGTATAAATATCTCTTATGGCTCCCCTTTAGCCTCGGGATATCTGTTCCGTAGTTCAAGACTACAGTCTCGAAGCCTAGAAAACGTTAGCTACAGTATCATGTTCTTGTGATCTTACTTACCGTCAACATCATAGTCTGTAGGGACTGGTCCAATACCATACGAGAATTCAACGACAAGGCTTGGATCACTCCCCTCGATCGCCTGACGTATCAAATCCTTGATACCTTCTGGAGTTCCGCCAGCGACTCTAACTCCGCCGGTAGCATAAGCACTTGCCGGGATGACATTCCCAGCAACACCACCTTCAATTCTACCCACGTTAAGAGTAGAGTTCCCAAATTCTTTACTTCCAGGCAACTCAATCTTTTGAAGAGCTGCCAATCCACGAACAAGGCTATCAATAGCATTACTTCCCGTCTCAGGGTATCCGGAATGGCCAGCCTTTCCGTTCGCTTTGATAGTGAAGCCCAACCCGCCTTTGTGACCTCGGGCAAGTTTGAGCTCCGTTGGTTCACCAAAGATGACGGACTCCCAGGATAGACCTAGATCATTGACGTTGCCCATTCCGGGTCCACCTGTCTCTTCACCCACCACGAACAAAAGCGCTACATCACCTTCGCTGACTTTCTCTTTCTCAAATAGTTCTTGAACAGCAATGATTTGCGCTGCGACACTGCCCTTTGCGTCGACTGTTCCTCGACCCCAGATCTCATCACCTCGTCGTTCATAAGGCCAGAACGGGGGAACAGTGTCAATATGAGAAGTCACGAGAACTTTTGTTTTTCTCGTGTTATTGTAGTAAGCCAAGATGTTATCACGGTTCTTTGCGACTGACTGGGTCTCAACGGTGAAACCGGCTTCTTGGAGGTATGTTTTGAGAAAGTCGGTGACGTGTTTCTCAGAGCCTGTGATTGAAGGTCGTTCGACAAGTGACTTATGAAGATCGATAAGAGGTGAAAATTCTAGTGAATCATGAGAGAACGGGAACTGCACACTTCCCAAGTTGAACGCCGTCGCCGCAGCGGCAGTCAAGAGGATGGTGTTGAGCTTCATCGTCGATAACAGCCTGCAGATAACAAAGAGGGGTAAAAGATATGAACCCTCCAAATTCGGGCCCCGTGTATCCTGATATAACGTTGATCGTCACAAATTGATAAGCAATCTCGAAAAGCCAATCAATTTCCTTTTTTATCATTGTATAGATGTCACCATTGACGGGCAGTATTTCCTCATCTGCCAAAAGCGGGGAGACTCAACTTCGGATAGTATCTCGAACCCGAGATGGCAACACCTTTTATAGAAATTCTCGCATTAGTTCTTGGGGTAGTATTATTTGAGAGATTGGTTTTGGAGATAACAGCTGGAGTTAACGTGTTGCGCGATTATATCCCTCCCGCACGCCAAGATGAGGAATGCCGATCGCGGATGTCGACATATCGTGGGGTGAGGAGTAGGATACACAAGTGAAACGAACCAAGAGTTATATCTTTATCGACGTACCTTGATAGATTCTGTGAAGCTGAGAGAAGATCATCACGAAAATGACTTCTTCTGGTATCTCCAAAGGCCACGGAGCCTTGGATGAAAAGACTCAACATGTTATCCCCGACTCTTCATCCGGAGAACCACCTGTAAAACAACAGTACAACACCGTCACCCGCGGAGAATCTGTCCCTTCTTCTGACGATATAAATGATAATATTGTCGGTTATGATGGAAGACTTATGGGAGCGCGGACTAGGTTGAGTAGTCAGCAGGAGAAGAAGTTGCTGCGACGAATTGATTGGCATCTTATTCCTTTGCTTTCGGTTATGTACATGGTTAAATCAATTGATGCCTCTAACGTAAGTGCGGTGTTATCCTTGGTGTTGTGGTGCTAATGTTGTAGGTGTCGAATGCTCGAATCATGGATCGCGGGACACCGAGGAATATCATGACGGAGCTGAATATCTCGGCTGATGACTACAATTTTGTCACTATGGCTTACTATGTCTGTCTACAAGCTGACTTCAGTTGGCTATCACTAATTGGCTTATAGATCCCGTACATCCTGGCGGAGACACCTTCAAACCTATTGGTGAAGCGGCTCAAGCCATCAGTTTGGCAAGCGAGAATCATGGTTAGTCTCCTCATTCTTCCCCAGTTCACCAGACTGACCGATGCAATAGATATCATGGGGAATCGTTCTCGTCTGTCACGCTGCAGTAAAGAATGCCGCTGGCTTGTATACTGTCCGTGCTTTTCTTGGTCTCTTCGAGGCTGGACTCTGGCCCGGTATGCTTTTGCAGTTATGCTACTGGTACCGTCCCGATGAAATGGCATCACGAATTGTACTTGTTACCATTCTTGGTAATTTTAGTGCTGTCGTTAGCGGTGTTCTTGCTTTTGCATTCAACGGCGTCCATGCACAAGGCTTGTCAGGATGGAAATGGTACGCGCCCAACAAACATGTGTCCAGGCTAGACTGACTCAAGTTCTAGGCTCATCTTGACAGAGGGCGTTTTCACTATTCTTCTGGGTATCTTCGCATACATCTTCATGCCCGACTGTGAGTTCACAACACTGACACAGCGCTACATACTGACATCGGAAACAGTCCCGGATACAGCTCGTTGGATGTCTGAAGAAGAGAAAGCTTTCGTCCAAGCTCGACTTCCAATCAACGCCCCCAGAGCTGCCGAGAAGGACTTTGACTGGAAGGAATTCTGGAATACTCTCAAAGACCACAAACTCTGGCTGTTTCTTCTCTGCTGGGCGTTTTATACCATCGGAACGACGGGACTCAACTTTTATCAGCCGACGGTTATTGCAAACTTGGGATTCACGTAAGTCTCCGTCAAAGTGTCTCAAGGTAACGTAAAAGCTGACATTGGTTCATCTTAGTGGTATTGCTGAAGCTCAGCTGCTTAACATTCCTCCCGCTATCTTTGCCTGCGTGCTCACCATAGTATTCGGATGGGTCGCCAACACCGGTCGTTTCCCGCTACCTCTGATCCCACTGAGCTTCATGATAATCATAGAAGCATGCTACGTTGTTCTGTACACTTTCCCCAACACAGGTGGTGTGTATGCAGCTACCGTAATAGCAGGAGGGTTCTCGATCGCCTGGTACGTCAAACCAAACCCTCTTCAACATCAGCTAACACAAGAAGGTACACAATGATGTGGCCATGGAGAGTCCAAACCACAGATGGAGCTACTGGTTCAGCTTTTGCCATTGCATTTGCCAATAGCTACGGCCAGATTGGAGGCGCGGTTGGATCGCAGCTGTTTAATTCGCGCTTCGCACCTAGGTACACCACGTCGTTTGGGATTGCGATGGGATTTATTGGTATGGCCATTATTATGAACGTTATTACTTGGTCGTTTACCTGGAAAGTGGATGTTGCGACGCGACGGCTTAAGAGAGCGAGAGATGCTGCTGCGAAGAGGAATGAGGCTATTTTGGATGATGTTGATATTCATGCCAAGGCCTAGGCTGTGATATCGACATACGCTGCTTGATCTCTGTTCACATGGGAGACTATTGAAGAAACGTACTGCCAGCTATAAATTCCTTCACCTTTTCATATTTCCATCACTCTTATTGTCACGATTACACAAGACTCTTCTCAAACACCCTGTACTCCGTCGGCCCAGCAAGCAAGTTGACCAAATCAGGATAATCATCCGCAAAGTCTCCCAACTTAACAAGTTCATACCCCATCCTCATATACCACCCCAACAACCTCGCTTTCCCTTCATGATGAAACGTCATTGGCACAAGAATCTCTAGCTGCATCGTCGTACATCCTCTTCGTCTACACTCATCCTCCGCAAAGACCGCTAGTTGTCGCCCTACGCCAGTACCTTGATATTGTGGATCAAGTGCCAGCATTCCGAACTCTCCGAGGGCGGGTGTTATGAGTTTGATGAATACGCAGCCGATGGGCTCGTTATTGGGTTGTAGGTACGCTACCGCGAGTTGGCCGTTGTTTAGAAATTTGGTGATTTCGGCGGTGGAGGTTCGTTGGTATGATGGGATGAAAATATCGGATTCGGCGTTCTTGTAGGCGGTGTTGACGATATCAGTTAGGGTTGAGACGAGACTTTTATCCTCCGCATCGGAGGCGGGGGGTATTTTCACGATAATTTGAGGCTTCGTCATGGTGGATTTTGAAGTTTAATGGAAAACCTGTCCGATAAAAGAAGAATGCCAGAGCTTATAAGGCTTCGGTAGCTGTAGTGAGAGCTATAATCTCACACGTCAGACTTTGGCTCACGTAAAACAGCGCAGGTGGAGAATTACGTTTTGGCGGCCCGTTTGATATTACGCTTTTCGGAAATTCTGTACGACAGGCTGAGTGGTAGCTGTTTAAAAACAAGGCTCCTGGTGACTGGTCTGACTCTTACAATTCTTAAATACTGATGTAATAACCGCAAATGCACCTGAAACCGCTATTCTTCCCTTTCAAAAAAAATTAACGCTGCAATGGTTCATACTTAGGGAAGCAATCAACAATATGCTTACCCCAGGATGTCCTAACTTCAAATTCTCAACATAGCTCTAATCGAGAAAAATGGCCAAATAAAGAGCCCGACATGTAAACTTTCTCTCTCTTTATGTTCTTTTGGTATAGCCGGACGGTTTTTGACTTGTCTCTCTGGTGGGCGATCCCTGCTGTTTATATCAGTATGTCAGCATGAGGCACAGTGACCTGAGGACATCTGCGCCACGAATGCTGACCTTGAGTTTGCTCTTGTAATATCCCCCACGACAAAATGTCTTCCCTAGAATGGCTACTTGATCTATGCGCCGTCGCAAAAGCCTCTGGCAAAAGTATCGTCACTGACAATACACCTCTCAAGAATCAGCTTCCACCAAGCAAAGATCCATGGTATTCTGCGCCCGATGGTTGGGAGTCAAGCCAACCTGGTGATGTTCTCCGTATTCGTTCCGCATCGAACCTCACCGGAATGGATGGCTCCGCAGCTGTATATCATATCCTTTACCGCTCAACAGACTCACGGGGTCGTCCGTCATGGGCTGTCACCACGCTCTTCATTCCAACTTCATTCTACCAATCTCCATCCGGAAAAGCAGCCATTCTCTCATATCAGTTCGCGTACAACACATGCAACGTCGACTCCAGCCCGTCATTCGCTTTATCTGGTGTGATGGCGAAAAGCGAACCGAATCTTGGTATCAAATCGAGTACTTCTTTGATCACCGAGATGCTCTCTTTTGGGTGGATTGTCAACACCCCGGATCACTTGGGTCCGACAGCAGCTTTTGGCGCAAGTGTTCAAGCAGGCCATGCGACTCTCGACTCCTTGAGCGCTGTTCATAACCTACTTAGCTTAGGGGATAATTCAGGCTTCAATACTGCCATATGGGGATACAGCGGTGGTTCGATCGCGACATTCTCCGCAGCTGAGTTACAAACGTCCTACGCATCAGAGCTCAATATCTCAGCAGCCGTTGTCGGGGGTCTCGTGGATGACATATCCGCCGCATTAGATAAGATCAACAAGAGTCCGATCGCTGGCACTCTAATTGCCCTTTTGCTAGGAGTCACAGCGCAATATCCTGAAGAACGGGCTTACCTAGAAAGCCGTCTTGTCCCAGAGACGAAAGACGAGTTTATGTCAGTCGTGTACACCGAAATCACTCAAAATGTGAGCAAGTACTCCGGAAAAGACATTTACTCGTTCTTCAAAGGCGGGGGTGAAGATCTAAAATCTCCTATTCTGCAAGGCCTCTACGATAAGCAAGCAAAGCTGGGATACAGAGACACGCCCACGATGCCTATGTTTCTGTACAAGGATATACAGGATCAGTTCTGCACTATTGACCTTACTGATGCGACGGTTGATAGACTCTGTGAGAAAGGAGCTGAGATCACATTTGAGAGGAATACAGTGGGGAGCCATGTTTCTGAGATTGAGAACGGAAAGCCAAGAGCGTTTGGGTTTCTGCGGAGTATTTTCAATGAGTCGTACAAATCTCCTGCATTGAAACGGAATGTAATGGATGTCACGGTTGATGTTTCTTCGCATAATAAGTGAGCATGGTTAAAACATGGTCGCTATCTCATGTCAAATGTCATGAAGGTGCAATCCTTCCCTTCTCCATAGGTAGATCCGTCCCCCTCCAAACCCTGACACCCTCTCCAGCCTCACATGTTCTCGCAACCCAATTCTCTACCCTTTCAACACCCCACATAATTGTAAACAGATTGACAAGCATTGGGTCTACGTCCGAGGCTTTTGCACTTAGGAACAGACCTTCACAGTCCAAACTACATATGAAAAGAGGATCTGCTTTCCGACATGCAGCTGCCCATGCGAACGCTGATTTTGCTTCCCATAGGTCTTTATGAGCTGTGAAGTAGATGCCGCCATGACATTCAGCCCATTTCTGCTTCAGAGTGAGGTATACGCCGATGGTTGATGTCGCCAATAGCCATATTCGACGTATGCTCTCTGAAAGCACCCAGGAGCGCCACTTTCGGGGCAGTGGATCGCCATCGAAGATCGAGTCTAAGATGATGCCGTTGGCGGAGGCAGCAGCAGCAGAGCTATCGTCTCCTTCGCAAGGCAGGCCGATATCTGGATCGCGAAGAGCGGCTTCCCAGAGCTGGCGAGTCCATGACAAAAGAGTCTGTATCTGCCGTTCCGCATTGGCTCGCGCGCCAATAGAAGGTGAGAACAGTGCTAGCACAAGATGGACGAATAACGCTTGGGTTCGAGCGAGGTGCTCACGAATGTTAAGCGTCACTTCGGGACCGACGAGGTCCGGGCAATACGTCTTGAGTAACCCCGATGCTTTCGACACCAGTAATTCATCAATTATTGTCTCGTTCGAGGGTGTTTTCGAGTTATGCAGGATGATGCAAGTGAACGCATCCTGTATTGATGGTGGCAGCCCGGCATCGGCGTATAGCTGATTGTGTATGAACGGACTATGCGAATTCGTAACCCATTCCGTAAAGAACTCATGGATGCCATGGATATAGTTCATGCAGACAGAGTTCGGGAATGATGGGGTAGTGAAGGGAATGTGTCGAATGGCCCATGCGTCAGGTCTGAGGAAGAATTCGACAGGATCCTTCTGGCTCGCGATTGTCTCACTGCTTGTCGCGGGCGAATCGTCCGGTAGCTCAGCGGCAGGGAGAGCGTCCCAATTGCTCAAACTCGCCGCCCACTGATTCAGGTCAATTAAGCCATTGTTTGGTGTTGAGAATGGTATCTGCATCAAACTCGGTGGTCCAACACTGAGCCTCTCTCCGCCATTTTCCGCTCCTGGTGTTGACGAGTGCAATCTCTTCCGCTTGGTCGGTGGATATCGGCATTCAACGTCTCGATCATTGCAGCGCCCGCAAGTAGGTTGAGCTTTGTCACATTTCCGCTTCCCGTTTGTGCATGCGTAGCACGCTTTGATCTTTGTCGCAGAACCCATTGTGATTATGCTGATGCGGGAAGATTGCGGGTTTTTGGAGGTGGCTGCGGGGAGACTGATTAACGTTAGCAACTTTTGTCAGCTGTCATGCGGAGACTTTGCGGGTTCTGGACGGAAACCCCCTGTGAGATAAGCTTATCTCTCGTTACGCGAAGCATGGCAATTTAGCGCTCTCAGCGCATCATGCGGGTTTCTGGCGGGATTCCATAGATTTACCCGCAGACTTCGGACATGTCAATATTATGTTATGCTTCCCGTCGCGACATATAGAACGACATGAATATTTGTATATAATGAATCAAATTCCAAGTCTTCTCAGTTCAATACCCAGATCTCATCATTAATAAATTCTCTTCAAGACCTGAATATCTTGCAATTGCTTTCCAATATGCCTTCCGCAGCAGAGACCAGGCCCGAGGAAAACCCCTGGGAGAATGCCGAGGCACCTACCAATGGCAGCAATCTCATAACCAAAGTCCATCGAGAATCATATGGAGCAATCTCGCCAACTCGTCCTGAACTTTCTCAGGCTGGCCATACAGTTCTCGTCGCTGGGGCCTCCACCGGAATTGGCTTTAGCATCGCTGAGTCCTTCGCCGCAGCCTCTGCGACTCGTCTCATCATCACCGGCCGACGCAAAGATGCACTGGACAAAGCTGCCGACAAGATCAAGACCAAGTACACCAACGTTGAGGTCATCCCGATCATCAATGATTTCGCTGATGAGAATGCCACGCGAGAGTTCTGGAAGAAACTTGCTGAGGACGGCATCTTCGTCGATGTTCTCGTTCCGAGTGCAGCGAAAATGTGGCTCCCGAATACTATTCTTGGACTAGGATATGAGACATTCAAGGATGGCCTTGGAGTGAACGTCATTGCTCCATATCTGTGGACTAGTCTGTTTTACAAGCAGCGAGAAATCGACCCTTCACGTAAGCTGGTAAGTCCATAAACCCGCATCCCATATGTTTTTCTATAATCTTACACCGACCAGGTTCTCCTGAACTTGTCCAGTGTTGTAATCCACGATACCAAGATGTCTGCTCCCGTTCCTCTATATTCAACCACTAAGAGCGCTGGGACAATGATGATGCAGCACATTGCCATGACTGTACCCTCCAGCGACATGCAGGTTATCAGTTTCGATCCGGGACTTCACTATACTGAATCTTTCGAACGTTTCACCGATGAGAGCAGTTTCAAGTGGGATGACAGTATGTATTCATCCTCATTAGCCTACACCATACTGACTAAGGTGCAGTCAAATTACCTGGCGACTTTGCTGTCTGGGCAGCGTCTGAAGAAGCCGAGTTCCTCCAGGGCAGGTTTATCTGGGCGAAATGGGATGTCGACGAGCTCAAGACGGGACCTCTTCGGAAGAAGATTGAGAGTGACCCTTCGCTTTTCAGAGTTGGCGTTAGTGGATATTAAAGTAAAGGCAAAACATCAAATCGAATCTACTGGTGAAGGTCTTTTAAGATGATCACCTGTGATTCGATACAGTTTGATGGGGAATCAGCATCTTTCATTTTCTCAGTTATTCCAACCGTAGTTAATTGTCTTACATTTGGGACAATGAGGAAAGAGGCCGTGGCGAGGTTCAATAGTGCCTATCAAAAAGACACGTTGGCAACCTGAGCACTTAAGCTCCTTAGCCATTCCCATTTGCCTATGCAGAAAACGAATAACGTCAGCTGCAATATCATGGTTCTCGCCGAGCATATCACAAAACGCATCCTGACTCATTAGCGGCCCAATATGCTTAAAAGCAACCTCCACAGCGATATCACGTAATCCTCTGTCTCCCGATGGCGTAGTTGTATACGCCAGGGCGATTGCATATGGAAAGCTGTCCATCTCACATCCCGCATCAATGCTGGTACGGTACTTCGTCGCAGCAAGTCTCTTCAGCGCCTCAATGTCGTATTTATCAGCGATTTGATAGACCTTGGTATGGAATATCATAGCTGATGAATCAGCTGGGGACTCGTAATCGAAACAGTAGAGAAAAAGGGTCATTGCCCTGACAACAGCGTGGTCGAAATCCATGATTTCTATCACTCGCTCAGAACTCTCCTGTAGCTTGTTAGTTTTGAATACATTGTCGCGGGTAAAAGGTCGTTCTCAAACCTTCCACGGTCCATCGAGCTGTTTTCTGAAATACTCGGAGTGGCAAAAGAGAATAAGACTGTGGACTGCAAAACAACGACCTCTGCATTTGATGACGGTGTCTGAAAGGCTTGTATTGTTGAAGTACCTGTTCTGTCAACAACAGGCTCATATGAGTGGTGAGATGGAAACATACTTCTTCAAGGACGCGCCAAACTCTTCATATGGCGGTGACTGCATCTCTGTGCCAGGGGAGACTCGAGTCTAATATATCCGGGGAGGAATGGATGGTGCGCGTCTCAAAGGAAATAAAAGAAGGACAAGGAGGGGCAACGGAAGGGTTCACTTTCTTATGTCGTGACATAATGGCAAGCCCCCCGCAGAAACTTCAGCCACACACTGATGTTGCTGCGGGGTCTCTGAATAACTGCATATTTCATGCAAATAAAGCATCTAATGATTCATTGGAGGGTAAACGAGCTATACTTTGTCCGAACAGTATTACCTATTAGTGCTGGGAGATGTACGCTATTGATTCTGTAAATTTATCCCACATTCGCCGGGTATCCCTTCCGTCCCCTTGGTCAAGATCACCATCTTCTTTAAAGTAGTAAAGCCAATGGGGTTTCTCATCTATCGGTTGACAACCGCAGATGGGACAGAAGATTGGCGTTGGTTCTTGATGCTCCGAGATTTGATCACCAGGTGAATCTATCCTCAATTTAAAAGTAGCCTTGCACAATAGACATTTGCAATAGCAATACTTTTCCCAATTCTCATTTATCAGACTGAAAAGATCGGCTGAGAAATCTCCAATCATCCCCAGGACCTCCTTGAATGTCGTCTCTGATATGAGGTACTCAAAGTGTGTGCACGAGCTCTGCACAACGATGTCTCTGAGGCCTCGGTCTCCTGGTGGCGTGGTATTATACACAATGGAGATCGTGTCGGCCAAGTTACCCGCAAACCCAACGTCAACGTCGACTTCGTTAACGGCACGTTCGAATTTGTTTAAAGCTTGCTTTTTGAGTGGTTCGATGCCGTATTTGTCGCCAATCTGGTAAACCTCAGCGTGGAAGACCATAGTGCGTGTATTGGGGGGGACGTCGTAGTCGAAAAAGTAAACAAAACGCAGCATAGCCTCTACAATATTGGCGCCAAAATCTTTGATCTCGATGGTTTTGTTCTCGCTCTCCTTCTTTGGGGTCAGCTTGTCTTGTGAGTGAGCATAGGGGCACGCACCTTCCACGGTCCCGTTAGTTGCTTTTTGAAATAGTCAGAATGACAGAAGAGAACAAGGCTGTGGGCTGCAAATTCCTGGCCCTGACATCGTATCACGACATCTGAGAGACATTTGTTGTTATAGTATCTGAATATGTTAGTGAGTGAAGTCAATAGGATACAAAGCAAAATATGGCAACATACTCCTGTAGAGAGGTGCCAAAAGCTTCGAGTGGCTTGGGATCCATCGTTGGAGAGAAATCGAAGCGATCAAGTGTTTTTGGAGGGAGTTTTAGCTCTTCGGGATAGCTGGTAACTGTAGTATTTATGTTCTTCTGACTGGTCTGACACGAAAGTCTAATATATTGTGTTAGTGTATAATTCTGATGAATTCTATATCATAAGATAACTTTATTTATACCAATAATGAAAGACTTCTCTTCACTTGACATTAAATTTGTAAGGCCCATACTGTAAGTCATAGGTTGCTCTTGTGATAAAGTTCCAGAAAGTCAACTCTAAGTAGTACATTACAGGGAATTTCTTGGTCTCTGGCTAAACAGGCTTTTGAGTAAACAAAGTCAGAATGGAACGGCATATACGCACCAAGATGGTTGACCATTTCAGGACACAGTTCGAATCGGGTTGAGCGTGACCTCCTAAGTTTTCTATGCTCATTTGAGCTCTCAGCCATAAGCCTCAGCTGCAAATAACATAGCTTGCTCACGGCTTACGCATGATACCACGATGCCTAACCTATCGCTACAGAACATGCGGTCCGATAAAGATAAGATTCTATTTTCAATCAATATAGTTCTCTTGCCCTCTGTTTGACCAATACGGCTGAGTTTGATAGGTAGGCTCCACTGCGGAGACTTGGAGTCTGAAACTAACCGGCGGCAGATACCAGTTTGGAGGCCTGTCACGATAGTGCAGGTTTCAATTTTCGGTATGAGAACATCCCTTCGGCTCCGATGTGATATGGTTGTTTCCAGTGACGATACGGCAATAGACAAGTCTGTTGAGACAGCTACAGAGATCTTCTTGTCAAGAGACCATGGCACGGCGCAAGTTTACATATTCTACTGTGATAAGGTTGAAGGTTTAAATGAGGCTTCAGCCCCAAGGGCACAAAGGTAAGAAACACCAATAAACGCATACGGGCAAAACACTTGTTGCCCTCACTGTTGCCTAGGATCTTGCCTTTGAAGTTTATTCTTCATCGTTGGCCAGACTGCCCCAGCCCTAATAATCAGGAGGTCCCATTAATGGTCATGCACTGAGCATGGAAATTTGCAGCTGGAGTCAAAAGTATAGTGCTTTGCAGCGGGCCAGGTCCGTCCTTAGTCCGCCTACTGTCTTTCTGCGTGGACCCAAAAAGGAGGTGTAAAGCGATGATCCGTGGTTGGGGTTACAGCCGCTGCCTAACGCCATGGCCGCAGACTGGCAATGAGGGAAGATTCTATATGTAGTAGTTAGCGGTACTTGGATAAATCGGCAGATCATCACTTGGCAGCTGTGGTCGCCGCTTATCTGCAATTAAACGGGTGGAGCCCGATGTCCCGAGAGTAAGCTGCCAAGTATGGGGGCCAAGACTTCAGGAGAAGGCTTCGAGAAGATCGTATTGTAAGCTATTGCTCACTAGTTCGTATAATATTTAGATTCACACGAGCTAATGCAGAAATGGCGCCTTATTTTTGCTATGGAATAAAATAGGTAGGACATAACTGTATCAGCTCTTCACCATCGAAGTTCTGGTAGGGTTATCGGCAACCTCTTGTGCAATCACCATGCCTAGAACATGCTTTAATACTGGATGTTTCAGCTCCAGCCATTGATATCATACCGCTTACTATTAATTTTGCCGTTGCTAATCGTTACCGTTGACTGGCTATAGATGTGGACATTGCTGGACTTGGCGAGCCGGGAAGATGCATGATAGTTGTTTCAACATGTCATGTATCGTGAGATTTTCATCTCAGCTTCGGCGATCCTGAGTCCTTGGCAGCTTATGCGATGATCTATACTATATACGCCAGCTGAAAGGATTATCAGGAGAATCGACTGCTGAAGGATAACTATAAAGCCCAGAGCAGAACTCCTTAAACTCGACATCACTCACATCAAGCACATTCATTCACTCATTTAACTTTCCAATCCTTCAAGCTACTCAGCAAGACCATTCATCATGCTCTTCCAAAGCCTTCTCTCCTCCTCCCTTCTCCTGGCTATCGCCCAAGCTGGCCCAACCGCTCACAGCGAAGGTCTCGCTAAGCGTGACGGTTTCCCTGTCTGCGACGATACTTCCAGAACCTACGAAGGTCCCTACACCGACGGCTCTGGAACTTATGTGACCTCCGACCGAACCACCCATCCCTACAAGTTCCCTCGAGTCCGCAAATGCTGGTACGACTACTTCGTTCTCGAGACCTCAAAGGAATACACCCCATGGCAGAAAGCCTCCGGCAACATCTACTGCACCGGCACCCAAATCTGCACTGCCACCAAGCTCGTCGGCAACGAAGTCTGCCAGGAGCGATCCGAAAGTGTCAGCGTCAGCGTCGGTGCTGAGATCGAAGGTTTCAGCCTTGGTCTTGACTTCACGACTACCGACACCGAGTCCAAGTGTGTCCAGGCTCAGGACCTAACTGCTTGTACTTGGGATGATGGCGCTTGTCATACTGTTTGGACCCAGCAGGAGGTCATGAGACAGAAGGGATATCGTCGACAGAGGTGTAACTGGGGTAATGGAGATGAGACTCAGTGCATGGATAACTGGGAGCAGACTACGCCTTCTGACTTCATTTCCTATGGCTGTGGGTCCAAGTGTACTGATACGAACGATTGCGGTAATACTGATGGCAAGCCTTGCTCCAAGTAAGCTTCGAGCCATGAGTTCTGCGGAGGGCGAAAGGGCAGTTTTTCTTTCTTTCCGTCATTTTGACGATGTATATTTTAGTAGATTCAGGAGGGCTTTTGGGCATTTAATGGATTGGAATAAATAGGGATAGCTAGCTAGAACATATATACTATGCTTTCAAATCTTGGATAGCGGCAAAATCTGAAGGTCATCCCTACTCAAATCCCTCACACTCTTCTTCCCAGTATTCGCAAGCATATTATCCATATCCGCCAACAAACACTTCAAAACATGCTCCACGCCTTCTTGTCCACCAGCAGCAAGACCATACGCATACGGCCTTCCAATACAGACTGCCTTTGCACCGAGGGCCAATGCCTTCAGCACATCTGAGCCAGTTCGAACACCGCTGTCAAACATGATCGTCAGATTTGAGTCTTTGACCTTCTTGTCCGCAGCGATATCGGCTAGGGCATCCAATGAAGCTATAGCGCCGTCCAGCTGGCGACCGCCGTGGTTGGAGACGATGATACCTTCGATGCCGTGCTCAATGGCAAGATGGGCGTCCTCCACTGTCTGTATTCCCTTGAGCACGATTGGTCCGTCCCAAAGATCCTTCAAGATCTTGAGGTCGGTCCACGAACGATATGTACCAGAGTTTATCACATCAATCCAAGCTTTCGACCTAATCAAAGTCCTTGCATTGGCCAGAACCCTTGCAGCACCATAGACAGTCCCAGGCCTTCTCATAATCGTCCACAGCTCAGAAAGCTTCTCTGCAAAACTTCGCGAGTCATTCTTCTGCATCTCATCAAACAACTTGTTGAAAACAGGATCCGAAAAGCCAATCTGACAGCCCTGGCCCCAGATGAACGGCAGATACGACGTATCGAGGTCCGTAGGTCTCCAGCCAAGTGAGAAGGTATCGAGCGTGACGACGAGGACTTTGTAGCCTGAAGCTTTTGCGCGCGCGAGAAGACTAGCTGTGACTTCTTCAAATTGCGGCTTCGGCCAGTAGAGCTGATACCATCGATCACCATCTGCATTCGCTGCAGCGACTTCTTCAATCGTGCGCGTCGCAGCAGTCGATAGAATCATCGGCATACCAACATTATGACACGCCCTCGCCGTAGCTTCTTCAGCATCAGGATGCAAGATGCTCTGCACACCAATAGGCGCTACAAGCAGCGGACTCTTGTACTTTGTACCGAACAGTTCAACGTCAACATCGCGCCTGGTGACATCAACGAGAAAGCGCGGCTTCAGACGATATCGGCTGAACGCCTCGCTGTTGGCTTTGGCAGTAGCAGCACTGCTCGCTGAACCGTAGACGTAGCCAAAATTGGTAGCGGGGATCTTTTCCTTGGCTAGGGATTCCCATTCAGTGGGGTTTGTTGAGAAGAGTGGTGGGCGGAAGGATTGGTAGATGTCGCGCTGGAAGTTGGAGAAGCTGGTTGGGTCTGGGATTGAGAATGGTTGGCTCAGCCTCTTGGGTTCAACTTCATCAGCCATTTTGAGGTTTTGTGTGAGTGTTGATGAGTTTAATAGTGGTTTTGAAGAATTTGGGGTGTTGGGAATTAAGTTGAGGTGAGTGAGTGTGACGCGCTTCGGATCTTCCTTAGTCTTTCTTCTTTCTCCTCACGTAAAATATGCCGAGGTTGCCGATCCTTCAATCCTTCGCTAGAACGTCATGTTACATTTTGCGGGGATCCTATGCCAACATCACCAGAATTTAGCGAAAAGTGATGTTGTACTATTAATCTCAATAACAATAGACTTTTCCATGAATGAAGCTGTACGGTTGCCATTGAAGTAATCGCTGCATTGATACCAGACCCAACATATAGTGTTTTATATCATGAAGGGTTTCTGACCTCATAGTGCCATCAGTACAGTTTCATGATCCGTGAATTTCCTCAAATCCGCCACCAGGTCTGAACGATTCTGCCTTTGCTTACCCCAATCTTGCCTAAGGGGGAAAGAAAACTCGGGACCTTAATCCTATATGATAAAGTCTTTAGGTAACTTAGCCAAGTTTAGGATAAGTTTAATATAGACCTAGGATATTTTTGCTAGGTTTATTTTGACACCTTCCATTAAGGTCTGGTGTTTTCTTGCTTCCCGAGGCTTGCCAAGTAGTCGAGAATCTCTTGAGAAGCCATTTGCCGACCTTTCCAGTCTGGATGACGACTCGCAATTTCCTCGGTCCTCTTTCGCATACCCGTGGACTCCGGCCCAAACAGAATCTCCAACAACGCGTCAGCGAGCTCGTCTTCTTTCCATCTAGGCCTTGCTTGTTGATTCGCCCAACGCCCAATACCAAGTAGCTCGACACGGTTGGCGAAATCGTAACAGTCTGTCCAAGCGGGTAGAAGCGCCTGAGGTATGCCGGAACTTGCAATATTGTCAGACGGCGCGTAAATTTTCGGGAATGAACTTACCATAGCGCTTCGTAGAAAGAATTAGCTCCGCCGTGGCTCACAGAACACACAATGCCATGTGATTCAAGCACAGATTTCGGCTCAGCGACGAGCCAGTCTGTGATACGCACTCTGTCTTGTTTGATGTAGGCCTGTAGTACATCGGTCACCAGAGCCCACTCGCCAGTATAAGAGTCTCCCTTTGGGGCATTTCCCTCTTCATCGGGTACGCGTCCTAACTTCCACAGAACTTGGAGAGGCTTCCCCGCAGATTGTAGTGTATCAGCGTGTTCAAGGACCTTTCTAAAAGCTTTTGACATTTCATGGGCTTCAGTGGGATTCGACTTGTGATGAGTGCCCAGGTTCACGTATATAGTTGGACCTTGGCTGAGCCATTCGGCTAAACCTGCGTCAACTTCTCCAATCGGTGGAGCGGCACGTATGATGGGACCGCACGACGTGAGCTGTGGGGGTATGATGCTGAACGGGTAGTCTATATCAGGACTGCTAGCCACAAGGATCGGAAGATTGGGCGGCGCCGGCTTCAGAACACCGAGTTCCATCATGGTCATCAAAGCTATGGAAGGATCAATCTCCGCGCGGAGTATCTCGGTTGTCTTTTTCAGTCGGGTATCTGTGAGTAGATTGTAGCCAGCCACAAAGCCAAAGCAAATATTCCATGGGATGAGGCTCCATGGTATAGGATAAGGCAAGGCCGAGCAAGCACTACCAGGGTCAGTCAAGTGTTTCCATCTGTAGTCTGAGAATCACCTGCATTGGGTATTTCCACAGAGCAGCTAGTTTTGGCTGCACTGGCACTGCAAACTCTTTGATCGTATTTGGCGAAAGAACCATCCACCTGACACCTCGGTGGTGACAAAAAGTCAAGCCCTGGGTGAAAAGCGGTTCAACGACTGTAAGATCAGGCTTGACCTCATCGAATACGCGTTCTGTTTCTCTATAAATATCGAGAAACTCCCTCGGACTCCAAGGTATCATGACAGCTGGGAGAATGGCGACACCTTTGGCTGAGTTAATGAGTCCTGGAGTCAGCTCTAGCGTTTCAAAGATTGCCGTTTCTGGACGCTTTGTAGCCGGTCCCCAGCTCGTGCCCCCAATCTCATGGAACACAAAAGGTCGAGGTATTTTCTTCTTCTGTTGAGCTGCAGTCGCCTGCATAAAGCCGGAGGCATGATCCACTCCGCTTCTTAGATCCTGAAAGGAAGCGATATGGATTTCGACATTTTCGCACGCAAGACCGAGTTCGTGAGCTGTGGCGAGGACTACGTTGGCTTGCCCGAGGTCACTATTAGTAAACAACAGGAGGCGCTTCAATCCCTCCATCATATCTGGTTCCGGGGGCATTTGGTGAGCGAAGATTCGACCTGGGGGAATAAAGGGCATTTCAGACTCTAAGTACTGACTTTTCAAGGCATAGGGCTGAACTGGATATGACATGGTCAAGGGTATGGTCTGCATGTCAGACACGCCCTAGCTTAAGCATAGATAGCATTAAGAGCTGTGCCTCTCTGACTCAACATTAGCAAATCTTCACTGGTTTTCGTGTAGCCGCGAAATGCGTCTCATGGTCACAGCAGTTGTGGAGTATGGTGAGATTTTGCGTCATTTCTTTCATTTTACCCTGCGGCTGTAAGAGCTGAGCATTTTGATCCTATCGTCGCAGTCCTTGGCAACGAGCAAGCAAGCGATAACATCCCTGCTGATGCTCTTAGTGTCATTGAAGAGCGACTATCACATCAATGAGAGTTGGGTGTTCAAAGTGGGCTTGGTCAGTTTTAGCCAATTAAAACGCAATTCAACAGAATTTGTGAAACCGTCATACCAAAATTGCACGACAACCCTAATTCATGTTTGATTCAAATGCCCAATCCATTTCTTAGGCCATGAGTTTATGGTTGACTGAAATGTAGAGGTTGGTTACCAAAAATCGCTCGAGTAAGCCGCCTATCGATTGATACTTGAAGCTTAATAATGTCGTGATTTATAAGCTGTCTCTTCCGCTCTAACCTTACTACCCGTCATCCGACCATCAGTATAAAGACCATCGCAATACTCCCTGGTAAACTTACAAGCAACACACAAATCGTCGCTTGTTGAATCAATTCTCCAAAATGGCTGAACGACCGCGATTTGACGTGCCAAACGGTAAAGCCGCCAAAGTCAGCATTATCGACTCCAGCTTAAGACTGTCGGGCATGCCGCTCACTCATCTTATGAAACCTGCAATGAAAGGACTCGATGCGATGCCGACTCTGACAACATGGTCATTTCTTGTTGAGAGCCCTTCCGGGAAGAAAGCACTCTTCGATCTGGGTGCTCCGAAGGACCCGTTAAAGAATTTCTCGCCAAAGTACGCTGATACAATAAGAAGAAATTCGAGTTGGGACGTGCATGTTCCGAAGAATGTTGCGGATATTCTTGCTGAGAATAACGTGCAGCCGTCGGAGATTGATAGCGTGATATGGAGGTTCGTAGGGCTGATTATCCGCGCTGTGAGTCAGTTGCTGATGTTTACCTAGTCATCACCATTTTGACCATATCGGAGATATAACAACCTTTCCAGGGTCAACAGATCTCATTGTTGGACCGGGATTTAAGGAAGCCTTTTTACCCGGTTATCCAGCTGACCCTGACTCTCCTGTGCGTGAAGCAGACTTTGAGTACGTTTGACCATCGCAATATTCTCTCCGAGATAACTGACAAGCGCGCAGGGGCAGAGAGCTGACAGAGATCGATTTTGAGCACAAGCCCCTCCAGATTGGCCCGTTTCGAGCTTTCGACTTTTTCGGCGATGGTTCATTCTACCTTCTTGACACGCCAGGCCATGCCATTGGCCATTTAGCAGGTCTTGCTCGTACAACTACCGGCCCCGATACCTTCATCTTCATGGGAGGCGATCTATGCCACCATGGAGGCGAGTTACGTCCATCGAAGTACTTACCATACCCGTCAAATCTCTCAGAGCATCTATCGCTCTCAGATTCTCTTCGTCTTCATCTTTCACAATGCCCTGGAAGTGCTTTCGACGACATGAACGTCGAGCGTGGACGAGCCGCTGGGGAAACATTCTTTGACCCAGCGATTGGGTTTGATAAGGAACTCGCGATAAAGACGATTAAAGAGGCGCAGACAGCAGATGCACAAGACAATGTCTTCTTCGTGTTTGCACATGATACCACCATGTTTGGGGTTATTGATGTATTCCCGAAGCAAGCGAATGATTGGAAGCAGAAGGGCTGGAAGGAGAAGACACTCTGGAAGTTCCTGAACGATTTTGAAGCTGCCCTGAGGCCTTGAGTATATGTATCCTGCTTACCGTATATTTGCAGTCGAGTTCACAATGGAGTCGCATAACCCTTCACATCGCTATTCTCAATACCATCATCCCCTACTACGACCAGATGCATCCTCTGTAGAAACTTTAGGAAGAAGAAAAGGATCCCATTAATGAACGTCGAATTTTCGCAAAGTCGCAGCGTATGGGTTCTCGGAGTGAGGCTATCGTCATCCAAGAATCGGGCCGCGTGGCCTAATGGCTAAGGCGCTAGATTTCGGCTTTCGAGCAAATCGAGAAATCTCTAGAGATTCCAGGTTCGACTCCTGGCGTGGTCGACTTTCCATTTTTAACAAATCTCTGGTACATCATCGCAGGACTTGCTTTTTTTATTATACAAGTCATGATTGGCATACAGCCAGAGGTAAACTCAGGCAATAGGAACTAGCAATACATTATATAGTCAATTTCAATTAGGCACTGAGATAAGTTCAGGACCTAAATTCTTATATTACTCGCCCTTCTATGTCCTATTATAAAGCTTCCTAGGATCCAATCTCGCAGTATGCCACACATGTGTCGCATCTACCATATTCAATCATTGGCGTCGAACAGCCACATCGACAATAATATACCCCAGCAGCAAAGGTAGACATTCCGTTGGCTGAGCCCTCTTTTCTCTGCCTCTTGGTATCCTGCGCAGGTACTGTAGCCTTTGTTGAAGCCTCTGGCTTGGTGGTAGAAACATCACTTTTCTTGTCGGTCTTCTTGGGAGCCTTGGAGGCTGGGTTCGTAGTTGAAGAAGTCATTTTATTAAGTAGTTAAGTATATGTTGCAATTCTATAGAATGCTTGTAAATGTAATGAGAAGAAGGTGGAGAAAAGATGGCACGGTTGGAAGGTATTTATATCTTTCACGAGGCTGTGAAGCAGAGATACAGCAGAAGTGAGTAAGTGTAAAAATGAGCATTTGATGAGACTGAGACACGAGCCCAGGAGGATTGCTCCAGCAAGAAATTGGTGCGAAGCTTGACCTTAGCCTGGCGCCCAAGCTAGATGGCGGGGTCGAAGTGAATCAAGGGCTACAACAATGCAGCCAGTTCCCTGAGGATACATGCGATCTATCATATCAATCTTGCTGTCGAAAACGCCAGGTTCCCATCTTCAGATGAACACAGGCCACAATCAGAGTCAACATTGATTGCGGTTCGTGTCCAAGCAAGTTGTAAACAATACGCATCGAGTTCTACGATTCAGCACCATTGCAGAAGCTTTTAGACAAAGCTTTACATCTTGAAGAGATGCCTCCTTTCTACCATTTATGTTAGCTACCTAAAGTCAACCTCGTGGCCACAAAGTACCTTTTGAACAATTCAGTGTTTCTCATGAACCTTGAATGTGATGTTCAACTCATCGCATCCGCACTTACACAGGCATTCCATCCCTGGCACTTGCGCATTACCTTTCTTATCGGTCCTAGTAGTGGATTTAGTATTAGTATTGCTCTCCGCAGAACAAGTGTTCTCTTCAGCTGGAGGAGCTGGCTTAAGTACCCTTTTGGCCATGGTCGAGAAAGCCATTGTGTTTGCAATTTGAAGAAAAGATTTGTTAACGTCGTCGCGTTCAAAATTCAGAAGTTTGATTGGGAATACTGGTCTCTACCGAAGATGCTTTAGCGCGGTATATATACTGGTGGAATCGCTGCGTGTGAGTTGCAGATGCGTTGTTCGCAGTTGATACCTGTGGCTGAGAGCTTTTGATCACCACACAGATCCTGTTAGTGAATAGCGGGCCATGTTATTCAGACTGCGTCATAGAGAGGGTTTTCAGCCTTGACAACACCTAGCTTTCTGTTGAAAGCCAAATGTTGAGCACCAGAAAGGGGTGAAAGTTATTTCCCTGCTGTATGTTCTCTGCCGTTGTATGGAGGCTGAATCTTCCCTTCATCCCTATACACTACCTACAGTGATTAAGCAGTTAAAGTTTAAGATGCAAGAGTCTAGGGGAGGAAAGAAAACTTAGGATCTTGATCCTAAAGGACAAAAAGACTTAGATAAACTTACCTAAGTTTAGCATATCTTTTACTGAGTTTTTTTTAATACTCTAAATTAAGGTTTAGTGTTTTCTTGCTCCCTGATGTCCCTGAGGTCCCTGAAATGTGTAAGGCTATAATGTATCAATATTAGAAGTTGAAGCAGCATCTTTTGCTTGCGTGCCTACAGTCTACGCTTTTAGTTTCCAGCAGGTAGAGAATCCCAAGACCAGTTCCACCGAGTAACACAATCCCTGCACTCCCAGCACGTATGAGAGCACCAGCGATATTGAGGTCCTGAAGAGACAATCTCCAGTTGAGTAACTTCGGTCCGTCCGAGAGAAAGAACACAGTTCATGTTGCTGCTCCATTCAAAACCCCATGCGTAGCAATCGGGGTTGGTATGGCACATGATCGCACACTGGACTGGCTCTGTGATTTGGGGCTTCCAGTTAAGTGGCAGCTTTTTGTACTGTGATGGGTTGACGATCATGAGGGTTCCACCACAGGGTCCTTGCTCCTTTTCGAAAGGTCTATAGCAGATACCCTGACCATTCTCCCATTCACAGGGTTGCTCCACAGGACCAGGGGTTGGTGTTCCTGTGACGGCCTTGGTAGTAGCCGTAACAGGTGTTGGGGTATTGGGCTTGGGTGTCACGGCGCGGACGAGAGTGGTGGATTCTGAGGGAAGTAAAGAGGTGGTCGGATCGTCGTGACAAGGGCAGGTCATGCAGTCGAGGCTATGCCAATAATAGATACCATCCTCGACGGAATCCGAGTTAGGATCAGCAGCCATTTCGAAGTCAGCATCAGAGAGTGAGTGAGTGGAAAAACGACAGGATCGATCATTTGGCATCCAGGCTGCGGACTTGCAACCAGGGTAGAGGGAACACCAAGCAACACACCACATCTGACTCCAGGCCGTAGGATAGTCACGGGGTTGCTCAACAGCAAAGCCAGCGCCATCACTTCCCGGCCATCTACCACGATACTGACAAGTGACGAGACCACCGCCATTAGACCTCTCGTTCCATCGGCAACCGTTTTCGAGGGATTTTGGACAGGTTGACGCAGCAGGCAACTTCACGAGATCGGTAGGTTCAGCAGACTGATTGGTTGATGCAACAGAGGTAGGAGAGGGCTCATCGTTACAAGGGCAGTTGAAGCAAGAAAGATCATGCCAGTAAAACACGCCCTCAGTGTCGAGGTTGGGATCAGGGCCAGGAACGAAGTCAGCATCCTGCACTTGGTGCTCCGAGAAGCGACAACTGCGATCCTCAGGGATGAACGCAACGGATTTGCAGCCAGGTGAGAGGGAGCACCAGCCCAAGCACCAAAGCTGACTCAAGGGAAGAGGGTAGTTATCGGGACGAGGAACGAGATGGCCTTGGCCAGTGGGTCCAGGCCAAGAACCTCGGCTGGCGCAGTTGACCATGTCGTTGCCATTATCAGGGCGCTTCCACCAGCAGCCTCCGTTGAGAGCCTTTGAGCAGAAAGGCTGTTCGGGTGCTGTGCTGGTTGTGCCTACGACGGGTACAGTTGAGGACTGAACGTCCGAAGCAGGCTGGGTTGAAGTTACCTGGTTCTGCTGACCAGTGGCTCCGGTCTTAGTATGTTGCACTTGGGCGGCGGACGTAGTCTCTTGCTTTTCGGTAGCAGTTTCCGGCTTTTGAGTGGCAGCTGTAGTTCCTTGCTGTGAGGCAACAGAAGTGGTCTCCTGCTTCTGAGAAAGGGAAGTAGTCTCTGGCACTTGAGGAGCAGAGGTAGCCTCTAGCTGCTGGGGAGCAGATGTAGTCTCCTGCTTTTGAGTAGCAGACGTAGTTTCTAGCTTCTGAGAGGCAGAAGTAGTTTCTTGATCTTGCGGGACAGATGTAGTCTCTAGTTGTTGAGTAGTCGACGTAATCTCCTGCTTAGAAGAGCTGCTGGTTGTCTGGGGACCAACCACAGGAGGATCAAGAGGAGGATTGGCACCGGTACCAGTGTTACCAAAGTTGACAGCAAAGTTGTTGATGTTCTGTGGCGTAACAGCGTTGGAGATGAAGACAGAGTCGACCAGCACAGTCGCTCCACCTCCCATAAGACAGTTCATGGCGATGCGGAGAGGAGCATTGACCTGCGCAGGCGTAACGGCCTGTAGGACCTCATTCCAAGACACGGCTGTACCAGTGCTGAAGACCCAGTTTTGATAGAAGACGGAACCGCCGAGGAAACCCGTCAATTGACAGAGATTGATGGCAGCAGGTGATGTAACGATGAGGTAGTAAAAGCGAATGGTGTAAGGGGTCGCGAGGTTCAGGTTGGACATGCTCTGCGAGATACTGACGGAAATACCCAAAGCACGCTTTCCATCGCCCGTGTTGGAAGCACTCATAGCAGCGCAACCTCGTTCATTACTTCCAGGCTCTTCACGACCAGCGCCTCCAACGATTCGAGCATCGCCGTCAACCTCCCAGTCGGGAACCGAAAGAGGGTTGTTGGGATCGATCTCGGCCATGTTTCCATTGGTGGCCAAGTTGCGGACTTTAGGGAGGGTAACGACGGTTGTAGCGGTCGACGAGCTGGTGGCGTCGGTGGAGGATGAAATGAGCGAGGGGATGGTGGTGCTGGATTTGGGTTTGCAGGCGCTTCCGGCGACGAAGTCGACGGCGGCGAGGGCCGCTAATGCGAGGATGGAACGCATTGTGAACGAGTGACTGGGTGAGAGAGAAGAAGGAACTGACAAACCGACGAGGCAACAGGGAATTGAGAGGGTAGTCGGTATTATAAAGCCATTGTCAAAACTACGAGGCGTACACTCACCAGAGGAGAAAAGAAAACTCAGGGCCTTGTCCCTAAGGGATGAAAATATTTAGGCAAATCTAGCCTAAGCTTAGGGGATTCTTTGCTAAGTTTATTTTGACACCCTAAATTAACGTCTGGTGTTTTCTTGCTCCTGAGGACTCATTTACCCACGGCAATGAGCGCTCGGATTTTTCTCAATAGCTTCATGAGGCGTTTTGTTCAGCCGGTAACTAGCACTCAACTACTGCAGTCTTTTGAGTAAGTGCGCGGAGGTAAAGAGACAAAGCGGAATAAGCCATATCGCTATCTCTCATCGTGACATTTCTAAGTGGATTTTGGTGTTTTTGGGCTTTATTGGTGGACCATTGGAACGTTCGGGGCTCAATAGCTTTCAGCGCTATTGAGCCCAAAAATCGATAACCTTTTAGAGCCCCTGGCGCTAAGTGACCTGCTAGGGCTGAATCAGGATAGTGGGAGGGTGTAATTTCAGGGGTTTTGCGGCTAAGGCTTTAGTGACTCTAGGTAAGGAAAGAAAACTTAGGATCTTGGTCCTAAGGGATGAAAAGACTTAGGTAACTTAGTATAAGTTTAGTATAGACTTAGAATACCTGTTACGGAGTTTATTTTGACATCTATGGGACAAGATGAGTAAGAAGAGCTACTGCACTATTTCGCGAGAAAGGCTTTTCTTTACTTGCCACGATCTTGGTGTTTGTAGCTTGCGTCCAGCCATAACTCGATGCATCGTAGAGGATTAGCCAAGGGCCGGTGCAAGATATTCCACCAGTGATTGGAATCAACATCAGATAAGAATTTCCGTAAGAAAATACATCATATCTTGAGTTCAACTTGTCGTACAGCCAAGACCCAAGGTGATTTGGACATATAGCTATCGCCCTTCATTCAGATTCCTGAATGTCCTGAACTCCTTCTCGCTCCTTTTTCTCAGCCATCAACTTGTGATAGAACCGATCCAATTTCTCCCATACAATTCCATCCCGCGTATACGTATCCCTCAAAGCAACAACATACTCCACCTCCGCATTCCTACAAGTCGCATTCTCGGCCAGAAAGCTTGCTGTCCCAAACCTCTGTTCAATCTCACAAGCCTTGCTCAATGCAGAGTATTCACCGTCTCTCGAGTCTATACGCGCCCCTCCACCAAGGAGCAGACACACAGGCTCTTTGCGCGATTCAACTTCATATCTTATTTCTCGGAGAGCTATGCCCTCTTCCACATTATCCACTATCATTTCGACAAAGTCTCGCAGAAGATTGTCGTGGTCATTCTCGTAAATAGCTTCGCGGGCCATTGCTCCGGCGTCGAGAAGAATCTGTATGCATCGTGCATCAGACATTAGGAGTGCTGTCAACAATGGTCTTGGGTCATCGAGATAATCTAGATCATGGTCTCTGTCCAGTTTACGTGGTTTGCCTGGATCAATTCCCTTTTGGATGAGAAGACTCAGTAACTCCAACCCGGCCTCTCTCTTCCTCTCCGCGCGCTCCGGCGAACAGTTGGACATGTCTTCCCCGTCACGACCGTCGATGCAGTTGATCAACAGCTGTAGGCCTCCATCTTCGTCCTGCTGTACTGTCGGATCGGCTCCAAGCTGCAGGAGTTTCAAGGCTGGTTCAAACTTTCTCCTTCCGATGAGCATGTTCAGGGCTGTGCCGCCGTGCCAATCTCCCCACTGAGATTCAGCTTCCGCATTTAGAGGAACACCCCATTGTGTCAGCCTCTCAACTATCGCGCAAGCTAAGTCCTGGTCTCTGCAATGTTTAACCCAGTGAAATGGTGTTTGACCCGTGGTGTCTCGATCAGTAGGGCTAAAGCTTTTATGCTGGATAAAGGCATCAATCGCAGAAAGGGACCCTTCTGCGATAGCGCAATGAAGCCCAGAGATGTTGCCCTCATCACATATCGCAGAGTAAATAACATCTCGCTCCAGTAATAACTGTAAGATCTCATGGGTGCTGTGGCGTACGGCGTAGTGAAGTGGTAGCCAATCATACCTATTAACCACTCTCCCATACTTTCGACAATTGCACAGCGTATCTGGCCATAGATCCGTGCTAGCGCCATTATCAAGAAGCCATCGCACAATCTCATAGCGTTTCAGAAAGATAGCAAGATGTAGTGGCGTTGCAAGCTGCGCCCGTTTGATAGGCCCACAAATGGGAATAGAGTCAGGGTCTTCCTCATAAGGGATAAAATCAGCAACATCGTTGATCTTATTGACATCGGAGCCATAAGCAACGGCCAACTTGATCGTGGAGAGTGAATCGTGATTTACAGCCCAATGAAGACATGACCTGAAGGCCTTGTCGGCGGGGCATTTCCAACAATGCGGTGGATCGTGTTCGTGGGTCCATGGATAGCAGGGTGGTAGACCAGTGGCAGCGGCGTTGCGCTTGTAGAGGACTGGGTTGAAAATAGTGTGAAACGCGTGGTTGACGCGAGACAGGCGCGAGAGGTCTTGGGGCTTGCAGTAAAGCGCGAGATGTTCGGCCAGTTCAACTGGCAATGAGTGGAAACTCATATTGACGACCTCGACGCGTTGACGCCCGACGGAGTTCAATAGAGCAAGACGTTGTTCAATCGGGAGTCAATGGGATTTTTGAATGATGACATGAGAATGTTCTTAGGCAGCAGCCCGGCCTTATATATAACCTTGGCATTCTGGTCATGCTTACGCCCCCAGACAGAAGGATTTCCAGTTCTTCAATACGCACGCACAGCCTCTTGAGATGTGCTAAGGGAGGAACAAAAGCTCAGGATCTCAATCCTAAATGATAAAAAAGACTTAGGTAATATAGCCTAAGCTTAGGACAACTTTTACTACTTTTATTTTAATACCCCATATCAAGGTTCGCTGTTTTCTTGCCCCCCAGAGGTATATCTGAGTTCCGAGCGTTACATAAAACAAGAATAAAGCTAGTTCATCAAGGCCAGGGCTCAGAAAATAAAAAACCCATCTCCTTCCTTCTCATATCCCTCAAGCATCCCGAACCGAAGAACCAAGTTTCAGAAAACCATTGAGAGACAGCTACTCTACAGAATACTCTCCATACGGAGCCTCTCTCCACTTACTCATGGTTCGCAACTCCGAATCACTTCCGTACAGCACAGTCATGAAGACTCTATCAGAAACAAGATCCGGCTCTGAATGCACAGGGCTGTCATCCCTTCCCCAGCTGAACCGCACAATTTGCCCATGTCCAACCTGAATTCTGGGAGTGTCCTTGAATGCATTGCCAAGCCACTCCCGCAATAGATCGTCGGCGTCGTACATCTCGTCTTCGGAGGGCTCTGGGCCATCGGCTTTGTTTCGCCACCAGTAATACCGCGCTTCCGCTTCATGCTGCGTCTTGAAGACATGTTCATCCGGTTGTAGCATGAGCGTAGATGGCCCGAGGAGAGTGATCGCATATTTACTCCGGACGACGTCCTCACGCCCATTGTCGTACTCAAACATAGGCCCATCTTGATGCCATCTAGGGATTTTGAATGCGGTACAAGGCTTTGTGATTCTGATGGTGAGCCAGCATGCCCTTTTCTCTCCGGTTTCTCCTGAACAGTCTTTTTGCGTGGTCTCTAGAAACGCCTTGATTTTGGGCTCCAACTCCTGCTCTACTGCGTCGGTATGGCGAGCGAGGAATTTTGTCGCCTCGATAGCAAGTGAGCCTTCAACTGGACCGTAGTAATTGAGTGTCGACTCTTGTTTTGTCGACGTGATGCGGGGAATGTCGATGGACCCCGAAAGAATCGCACATGGTGATTGATCTGACATGTTGAGACTTAAGATGAGGTTGTGCGGGAAGATGGGCGAACTGTTCGAGTTTTCTGCCTTTAGCGATTAAAATACAAGATTATTCTATGACTCAGGCCGTGCATAGGCACTACTGCCTAATATTAGTGCCACCATAACTACGTGCATTGATCTTATACTTATCGTGAACTGTGCCACATCAAGTCAAGCTAAGCGCCTTCCGTGTCAGCCTTATCAAACAGTAAAATCAATGACCCGCTCCGGGGCACCAAGAGCTAACACTATCACAAATCATTGGCTCAGCGGTTGAGCCGGCTATTTCTCTATCAGGAAATGACCGAGCGCCATTGCGATAAATATTCACGCCCAGCCTTATCAGCCTGTCACCGCTTCACATCACAATCTCACCACCATCAACAACAATGAAGCCAACCACCGCGATCCTCTCCGTCCTCGCCTCGCAGGCGACGGCGCAGCTCATCGACATTCAGATCGGCGACACCGCCAGGCTCGATATCATGCGCCAAGCAGCTGAAGCCCAAGTCAACGGCAACACGGCCAAAGCCCACGCACTAATGGATCAAATCCGCAACGCAGACGGCGCGCACGAAAAGAATCTGTGGAAGACAGATTGCCGCGTCAGCTCTCAATTCGAAGCCGAGATCTACACCGTCAAAGATCCCTCCCGCGCACCGAAAGAAATTGCCTGGGCGATGGAGTTTCTCGATAATCACTGGAAGACAGATGACGGGCGGGATCTGCCGTACCCTGGGGACTTTGATCGCTTCATGCATCCTGATGGATTCAGGGTTATGCGCATGGATTCTAAGAAGCTGCCTTGGGCGGTGCGCAAGTACCATGAGGAGCTTGTCAAGGAGGGCAAGCAGATAGAGCGCAAGTTCATCGCTGAGATTGATGGGAGTGCGTTCTTTGCGCCGGGTGTTGTTACGTGGTTGGCGCCTTTGTTTGCGGGGAGCCAAGTTGAGCTTGGCAAGGATGCATGCGAAGGTAAGTTAATATTTGACGCGTGAAAGGGTTTGAGCTAACGGGAGTAGACGCCCTTGTTGACTTTAGCAACTGGGGTAAGGGGAAGCAGGCGGCTGATGGTGTTAGGTATTCCTTTGGGTATGGCGGTAAGGTCCAGATTGGAGATCAAATCACTGTTGAGGTGCATGCTCAGAGGTCTTCTAAGCAAGGTGCTGAGAAGGAGGCTGAGGCTGGAGGAGATGAGGAGACTGAGGGAACCGAGGAGCTGTAGATCGAGATTGCGTTGTAGTTGTTTGCGTCTTATTGTTGCTGGGGTGGATTGTTCTCGAGTTATGTAACTGCCTTGATCTTTTAACGATACGAAGTAATGAATTTCTGTTAGTTGAGATCAGAAGTAAAGGTCATCTATGCATGCTTCAAAATACCCTGAGAGCATCCCAACGGCCTCACAACTTAGCTCCTCGCTCTTTTCTAGCCTCCCTCTCCCTATCCCTCAGCTTGCGTCTCAAGATCTTTCCAGTTGGGCTTTTCGGTATCGCATCAATGAACTCGACGCCGCCCTTCAGCCACTTATACCTCGCTTTATGCTCCTCAACATAGCGCTCGATATCCCTCGCAAGGTCTTCATCAGACTTATTTGCCTGTTCTGCTTTGACTACAAATGCTTTCGGAACTTCACCAGCTCGTGCATCTGGAATCTGAATGACGGCGCAGTCACTCACGGCGGGATGGGTGAGGAGATGGGACTCAAGCTCTGCAGGCGCGACTTGATGGCCCTGTTCACATGGTCATCAGTAAAGGTGAGAAAGATAGGAGATGATACTTGTGACTAACCTTGACTTTGATGAGCTCCTTGACTCGATCAACAACGACGAAATGCTCATTGCCGCTCTCAGACATGCGAACGAGCACCTCATCACCCGTTCGAATCCAGCGACCGTCTGTATCCTCAAAGAAAGTCTCGGCGGTGGCTTTCGGATTGTTAAAGTAACCAAGAGACACCGTTGGACTCTGAATCAGCAGTTCACCTGGCTTTTCGTATTCCGTAATCTCTTTACCATCTGGGTCGACGATCCTGGCCTTGGCTGCTGGAAGTAATGATCCTGTTGTGCCGACTTGCGTATCATGCTCGCTGCTTTGTATAAAGACAGTTGCGGTCTCCGTCATTCCTGTTCAAGTGTCAGCCGCCCCACTAACCACCGCTCGATAATTGTCTTACCGTAGCCTTGACCAAGGCGGCACTTCGGATACAGACTCAACAGATCATCCACTGTTTCTTTTCCAAGCGGTGCAGCACCGGTATACACAAACCTGACACTGCTCAAGTCATACTTGCGACATAGCTCTCTCCTGTCAAGCATCTGAATCACAATAGGCGGCACAATTGGAAGCTGCTGTATCTTGAAGCGACTGACCGCAGACAAGAAAGGTTCAAACTCGAACCGAGGCATGACAATGATCTTGTCGCCGCGGTATGTTCCCAAGTGAGTAATGAGCATGAGCCCGAAAACATGACTGAATGGCAAGACTCCGAGCATCACTTGCGTGTCGATGCCATCGGCTTTTCGGGAGACCGAGTCGAATGTGCAGGTTTGTATGATGCCCGATATGATATTGTAGTGCGAGAGCATGACAGGTTTCTTCCAAACTGTTAGCGAGAGACAAAACGCGCTGACTGGATACTTGCTGGCAAACCGGATGTGCCGCTCGAATACAATAGATAGGCTGTCTGTCGAGCGCCTTGCCCCTTGGTCCATTGTAGCGGCAGCAACGCAGGCAGTTTCTCTCCATCTTGAATCAGGTCGTCGATTGTCTTGAAACCATGCCTACTCGTGGCGCCTGGCACTGGAAGCAGAAACACGTTTTCTCGAGAGATGTCGACTGTCTCTATAGCTTTGAGAGCAGTTTCCAGAAGGGGCGCACAAGTAAAAATTGCTTTTGCGCGTGAGGCGCGGAGCTGATGCTCCAACTCCGACGCAGACAGGGCTGCGCTGCTTAGACTGGCGATGCCATTCAGACGATGGATAGAATGCGTGAGGGGGATGTAGTCAATCTGTCTCGGCGTCAGCCCAAATTATTCGGCATTTTTATTGATCAGTCAACTTACCGTATTGAGAGAGAATATGACGCAGACGCGATCCCATTCCGACCCAGATTGTGAGTCAAATTGTAGAGCTTTGCCGATGCCCCGCGCCAGGAAGTCCTCTCTGCGGATAACCTCTTCAGCGGTACGCGTTTTTCCAGTCAATCCGCATGTGTATGGATGTCGGGCTTTTGCGATAGGAAACCGGCCATACTCTTCCGAGCTCATGAACTCGGCGACGCTGACGGAGTCTGGAGGATCTGAGCAAGATTAGCGGGTTCAATGGACCATGGCATTTTTATAGCTACCGATAGGCAGGTTCGGCACCCATGATGGTGGGTAAAAAACCATTGTGACTGAGAAAGTTGAGAGCTTCAGTTAGCGTGATATGATGATGGTGTGAGTTAGATTGATCTGATAAGATCTTGGTGTCCACGTTTCTCTCGCCTTGCGCCCTTTTTGATGCGACCCCGCATCTGATGTGATTGCTTGGCGATCGGCGGGTGCTGCCGAAGGTTTATCGGGGATTTGTATGATTCGGCAAAGAAGCGATTGCCTGTCCACTGAGTCGCAGCCTGCAACTTGCAGCTGTAACTGTAAGCTGAATGTCAATTGATCACCGACATTGCATGGGTCTTAAAATGGTGTGTAACAGATTATTAAGTCTATTATGATATATATGCTTCTAATCCACCCTCTAGTTATTAATATTAATATCGTTCATCCTCCAAATCGTATCCTCCATCTAAAATCGTAACCTCGTAGTCGCTTAAGGGAGAGCAGCAGGGGAGTAGCTCTGGTCAGGCTTGACAACCTTGCCACCAGCAAGCTGCTTATCAGTGTAGCTGGGGTAGATGATCTGCTTCTTGCTGCTGACGACCGAGAGAGTGGTGAAGCCCTTGTCGGCACCGAACTGACCGCTCCAGCCAGAGGTGATGGTGAAGGTGCCGCACTTGGCAGGGCCGCCGTTGGCCTTGGAGGCGGGCTTGCCCTTGACGACGTACTTGCAGGCGGTGGCGGCGCCGCTGCCGGTGTTGATCTTGAAGTTCCAGGTGCAGGTGGTATCAGCCTTGTCGCATGAGCGGGAGAGAGACTGGATTGTCCACTGGGGAGAGGCGGCCATCATGGAGACGGAGTCGGCGGGGGCAGGGGCTGCGACTGCGCCGGTGGCGGAGACGAGAGCGATGAGAGCGGCGGTGAACTTCATTTTGATGGTTGAAAGTGGAAGAGTTGTAAGTGAGAAGAGTTGTTTGTTTGTTTGTGTGGAGAGTTGGTTGTTGTGAGTGAAGAGTGTTTGTAGAGAAGATGAGATGAGATGATTGATGAGATGATTGATGATGAGAATGTTGATTATCGCAGGTTGATCAGTGAGTCTTTATAGATCTCGCAAAAGGGCAAAAGGTATTAATAGACTCATGATTTCATATCCCTCGGATCGTCGGCTCCATAATGTTGAGCTCTGATGTTCGCTCTAGCCGATACTACGGCTGGTCAGTCGACGGTAACGTTTGATCCAGGCTTAGACCCAGCCTCACATTCTAGAACCCCAAGTCCATGGCATGACAGAATAGTCCAGGCATTTCTCTCACTGGCCCCATCTGCCGATTTTCCCGTCTTTTTTTCCGCCCAGCCCCTTCGAGACCCTGGGGAACCCCGAGAGCTATGGCGGGGCTTTAGCCTCTACAAGTTTAGCCTGCTCCCTTTTTAGCGAATTAGGACGTGATTTATTCTTAGATTCTTGACCCCTGCGCATTTGGTGCCTGATGCAGTTACGAGCTCCTGGCAATACGAACGGATCAGCAGGAACTATTGTTTGTCCCTTGCCCCTGCATTTCAACTCACTGCGATATTTGTCTTAGGGGACCTCGTAAAGCAGAGTCGGTGAAGGTCATGCTCGTGTTTGTTGAAGTAATCTTAGCGGAGCGAGGCCAAAGCACGACCCACGTGCGTTGCTTTGGCACTGGAGCTTGGTGATGATGTAATTGGGATCGCTGCTGGGGACTGAGCATCATGGAAGATCATCATATCTTTGTGTTCTCAATTGACGAGATCAATGCGAAATCGAGATTGAGGTCTTGGTCTTCCATTCAGCCAAGGTAGTGCCCAGAATCAAGAGGATGGTTGGTGAAAATTCTGCTCGATGGGAATGATTGAGCATTCGCCTGTGATGTTGGTTTGCAAGATAACTTTATCTTTTAGCTTAAGAGTGTAAATTTCCGCTGCGTGACATTCACACTCAATTGCCGCAGTTAGATGCGCTTTACAACCAACACTGCATCCAGATATCTCGCGACTCATAAGCACTTTACTATGTGCTTGATTACAACCTAGAATGGTAGAAATTCATGTTACAGGTATAGAATATTCTTTGATAAGAAGAGAGAGTATAGGATGTAGGAAAAAAACACATTTGAAGACTTATTTGCTTTCTGTAGGGTAGCGAATTCAATTGCCCTTGCTAGCATTCCAGTCAACGAAGCTGACTTTGTGGCTTTATCGGCGCCACTCAGTAAAGCAAGAATGCAATAAGTTAACTTGCAATACTATTGTTTATTTATAGAATGATCGAGCTGTGGCGTCCCTTATCTCAATCCGGCCATGAGATGTTGACGGTGAATCCGTTCCAAATGGACAATGTCACTGAGTCAGCATGGTGACAGAATAGCGTAACATTGTTGCATTTGTCAAGGAGCTCAGATCAACTCTTTTATAAGAGGCTCTAGCATATTGATAGACTTTTACTCTGTGCGGGAGGCACGGTTGGTTATCTGGTAGCAGCGATTGACGGATGTCTCCGGATTCACGGGATGAGTTAGCCCCACTGATGCGGCCGCATTTTCCGCACCCATCTCCGCCTTTCAAGTCCGACAGCAGCGGTAAAAGCACGGAGTTACGGAGTATGGACGTCGACTCGCGATTATGCATATGACATCCGCATCTATCAACTAATTGAATGAGTAATACACAACGAAAATCAAGACATGGCAAACCGCAGCGAGCAAGCCTGCAAAGCCTGCAAAAAGCAGAAGCGTCGTTGCGACAAAGCTCTTCCAGAGTGTAGCTTGTGCAAGCGAACTCAACGCCTTTGCGAGTATGGCATCGCGACTGATTTCCAGCCAACAGCTAGTGATTGGAGCATAATGCAAGCACGTCTCAGTGAGCTGGAGAATCGTTTGGCGAATTCTCCGAGAGCTACTGAGCAGCATATCTTGAGTCCAATCTCAGGCCCATTGTTGGAACAGGGATCAACGCCAGGCGCGACATTCTGCGACTCCATCGATACGCACAGCATCGAGTCGAATGGCATCAATTCATCGTCTCAATTTATCGGTTTCACGCCTGCGTACTCCACTGTCGAACATCCCGCAGCATCGGAGACGCGTTTTCCGGCATCTATGTTTCTCGACGTTGACTGCTATGTATGGTCTCATGCCAGGCTGCCTGTTCCTTCCGGCATCATTCCTGCGGTACGCTGCCTCCAGTTATCTATGTCTTCACTTTATTCCTGGTCTAAATCCCTTGATTTCTTGTCTTACATCTATTGCTATGCTCTAATACTCGGTAGCCCGTCCTCGCGCTCCTCAGCCAAGGCAGCGTGGTTCTAGACGTATCGCAGAATTACTTTGCGACGATTCACACCTGGTTTCCAATGATATCTAAAAAGAGGATGGATATGGGTCTCCCAGTGCAGAATGCAGGCCCAGACCTCGCCATGCTTTTCCTCGGAATGAAGCTTGTTACGACTCCTGCTATCGACATAACCGACTCAACCTTGTATGATACGGCCAAAAGCTTTCTCGCTAATCTGGAGAGCAATGGTATTGTCTCGCTGCTCTGTCTTCAGGCTATGATTCTCGTAGCATTGTATGAATATTCCCATGCGATCTATCCGGCAGCTTGGATGACAATTGGGTCGTGCGCGCGATACTCTGATATGCTGGGTATCACGCCTGGTGATTATTCTCCATTAGGTCAAGTGGTATGTCTTCCCAAGGTTATGGCGGTTGTTTGAAGATCAGCTCGGTGTCAATCGGCCGCATTGACAAAGAGCAGGGACGAAATAGGCTGACATATCTTTAGACAACATGGACAGAAGCTGAAGAGAGGAGGAGAGTATGGTGGAGTATCTATATCCTCGACAAGCTCGTGTCACTGGGAAGCAGAAAGCGTTGTTTGCTTGCAGATGTCCAGCCGCCGTGTAAGCTGCCTGTCGATGATGATGCATGGGTAAGTTGGCACAATCTCAACACTCTTTACACTATAGCGACTGACACGCATGTAGGACCGCGGCGAGGTAAATGTGGCCATCGTTCACTCAACCTCAATATCGTATCAAATCCAACAATCTCCATTCTCAAGACTGTGCCAAGCCTCGATGTATCTCGGACGCGCGATAAACTACGCCCGAGACAACTCAACCATGACAAGTTCTCGTATCGATGAAATCATGTCTTTCGCAGGAGAGTTATCAGCTTTTGCGACAGTTGTGGACAATGAAAGTGCAGCTCTCAGTCCCGAGAGGAGTTTTGCCCTACTATCTCCTCAGTGCATCGCCCGTTCAACGCTATTTGTTGCTCTAGATCGTTTCACTTGCCCTGAAAAGATCAGCGCAGAGCCTGGGTATGTAGAGAGTCCCGGGGACAAGACACAGAATGAGATCGAGCTTCAGAGGCAATCCATGCGTATTATCAAACAGGCCAGCGAACAGCTACACACTCTGGGAATGGAACTACTACCGGCGTTCACAACCGAAGGAGTATTCTTGATGTCCAAAGTAAGCCCTTTCATCTTGGATTCCATCTACGCAAGTGCAGCGACATTCCACTGGCTTCTTGGCGAGGGCGGGAATGAAGTTTACCGCACAGCTGCTGCTGACTTGGATGTGTTTCTGGATACGGTGAGCTCGAGGTGGAGGCTTGGTAGCACGTATCGCGAGATGCTGACGGTTCACGACGTCACAGCAAGGGTAGAAGCGAGGACGACGTAACAATGGAGTAATTTAGTTTCATTCCAGATAAATAATGCAACGATGTTTCCGACAAATAAGTCCGATTCAAGAAGACGAAAAAGATGTGTGCCAATTTCTTGCCGTAATTCTAGTCGCCTCTCAGAAACGTGTTGGGGCGGAGTGCGGAGTGCGGCCGCAAAATCCGCATTATCACAAGTGGCGCTCTCGGGCGGGTGAGCGACCGCCAGGATCGACTCGCACAGTTGCGGCCGCGTATTCAGTATTGGTGTAATACAATGGCAATTAAGGGCAATCGCGCATTTTGATATGACCTATCGACTACAGGCGGCCTATATAAGGTCGAGACATGCTCCAGTAGCCCCAGGACACATCCATCAAGACATTCGCAAAACTCATCAAACCCGACATCATCATTATTAATACCCATTCCATCCGCACTGAGACTATTAGATCACCGAAAAATACCATTTAAAAGACTACGAACCATGAGTGTCCGTCGAAGCACCATCATTCCCAACAAGCCAACTCTGACGGAGAGCAACCTTCCCGACCAAGCAGGCAAGGTAAGCTAATAGACTCGACAAACACCTGCATTTCATCTAACATAACTTCATCAGGTCTTTCTCATAACTGGAGCTTCTGGCGGGTTGGGCAAAGAGCTTGCTTCAATTTTATACCAGAATAATGGCAAGATCTACATGGCCGCTCGCTCCCAGTCCAAGACCGCGCAGGTTATAAGAGACATCCAGGCAGCTCACCCAAATTCGACCGGAAGCATGATATTCTTACCGCTAGTCCTCGACGACCTCACTACTATCAAGGCTTCGGCGCAAGAATTCCTCGCACAAGAGAGCCGTCTCGATGTACTCTATAACAACGCTGGTGTAATGGTGCCTCCGCAGGGGTCTAAGACAGTTCAGGGCTACGAGCTGCAGATTGGTGTGAACAACTTAGCGCCGTTCTTATTCACTCACTTCCTCCATCCTATTCTTGCTGCTACAGCTCAGATTGCCCCCAAGAACTCTGTTCGTGTCATTTGGGTGTCTTCCAGCGCTGCTGATGGTGCTCCAACGCCAGCTATCGACTTCACGAATATGGACTACCATAATGAAGAAGGAATCTGGTCAAAGTATTCGAGAAGCAAGGCTGGAAACGTCTTGCACTCTGTCGAATTTGCTCGAAGGACTGCCGGTGAAGGCATCATCAGTATTGTTCGTCATTCGATATTTTTTTTTGCTAGACGTTTGGAACTAACTTTTGTCTTTAGGCTCTGAACCCCGGGAACTTTGTGACCAACCTGCAGCAGAATATGCCGAGAATGCAGCTTGCTATCTTCGTAAGTCAACGCCCTGCAGATGTCGAGACTAAATACTGACCCTAGACGCGTAGAAACTCATCGCTCACGCACCCAAGAACGGAGCCTATACTCAATTATTCGCAAGCCATTCTCCTACCATCACAGAGAAGGAAAATGGCTGTTGGGGTAAGTCTTTCGTCAATCAGATATGGCTGCCAAGTTATTTTTGGCTAACGGTATCCCTCGAATAGTATCTCCTTTTGGCAAGGTCGAGCCGTGCCGCAAAGATTTTCTTGATCCCGATCTTGGGAAGAAGTACTGGGAGTGGACGGAGGAACAGGTGAACAAGTACAAGTGAAAGGCTTGTTGCCTTCGGGGGCATGTTGCAAAGAAACTGTATTTCTAGTGTTCGAAGGTCGCATTGAATAACTATCTTGCGTTTGATTTAGGCTCAAGAACGATGTGCCTAATTTTTATCGTTCTCTAATATTGAATTGGCCAATTCCCTCAGACCCAATATAGCGAATGGAAACCAACAAGTAGAATCAATGCTTGATTCCAACTTGGATAGGTACGCTTCATCCGCGAGTACACGCTGCACCGTTTCAACCAACCCATCTTTCTTTGAACCTAGTATTAAGAGCGCAGCAGCGCAAGACCAGCTGAAGATATCGTCCACTTCTGGGGCTGAAGAAGCCGCATAGTACTCCTGGATCTTCTCGATCACAGTACCTTTCTCTGAATCATCATCCGCCCTGACGAATAAGATGGCGAGTGAAAGTACAATTGTGCCACGAACATTATCACTTGTCTCTCGACTCAGTAAATCGAGGAGAGCTGTGACCGAAGCATCCGAGTGGCGAGGGAAGAACGCCAAAGCATGAGCCGCATTGGCTCGCAAACTTGCTGAATCCTCACTTAGGCAACGGACCATCGAAGCCAGTCCATGCTCAACGGCCTCGTAGGCTTTGAGCTCATGCATTGCATAATCACGGTTTGGAGGCTCCATACCCGCAATGCGCTTTTCCCATTCCTGGACGTCAATCCCATTAGGAACCGCCCAGTCTGGATGACCGATTGCGAGACTGACAATTAGGACTAAAATGGTTTCGCGGTCCTTGATTGCTGGGCTATCAAGTAGACCGTATAGAAAGGGAATCGCTGCAACTGAAGCACTGTAGCGGGTGCCTTGGTGATAGATGTTAGACCAGCATGAATCAAGCGCTGTCTTGTAGACGTCAGGATCTGTGGACTGAAGCTCCCTAAGAATATGTGGTACATCATCAGCTGGTCCGTAGGCGTGCATGAGATGAGACCAGTCGATGGAATCAAGTCCAGCCAGAGGATCGGTGTTTTCGGATGGCATCGTGGCAGTGGGCGATATGCTGTGTTGAGAAAATATTGTGCGGGGGGTTTTGAATTCGTGTATGGCATTGTGTTGGGGGTAGCCCGGTAATTATAGTACGGGAACTGTGTAGTTTTAGGCGACTGATATCAGCACAGCTGGATATGCGGAACTTTACCGCATTTGTAGTGCGGAACCAAGTCCAGTCAATCAAGGTTCGAAACCTAAGTCCTAGATTGACAAGCATGTTGGTTCGATAACTTGAGTTCAGATCCAATAGTTTTGGATGCGAAAGCAAGAACGCCAGTGCACGAGGTGGCTGGTTTGAATATTTCACAGACAAGTGTCATCAGTGATCGATGTAAGTTGTCTTTCGAAATGTTCGTAGAGAAACTGCCTGTAGTTGTATAAAGAGGAACACAATTCTGAATGTATAATACTATTCCTAGCTATGATACTCTTTAGATATCCTGGATCTTTTGTATAATTCTGTTGAAGATCACATCGTCATCACTCTCCTCACTGCTTTCTGTTTCTTCACCTGCCTCGTCACAAGTTGAAATTTGCACAAGATCGTTCTGTCCATCAAAGTTATTCTCCCATCCTTTGGCAACAGTATCCAGAGCAACCTGAATCCTATGTACCCAAATATGATGCCAAAATTCTAAAATCCGCTGGTAGTAGAGGCCGTCTATGCCAAGGGCGGCTGGATCGTTGAATGCTGAATAATCGATATCAAGAGTGTCACTCTTGCCTGAAATAGTCGTTTGGCGGCCGGTTAGCACAAAGTCCTGAAACATGACGACCACCTCCTCCAACTGATTCATTGCCTCTCCATCTACATTAAGAGTCTCGAACTCCATCTCGTCTGGATCCAGTTCTGTCACTGGATCCAGCCCGGACATCCAATAGGGACTATTTGGGAAACGACTATATCCAGGCCTATCTAAACAGGTATGCCTGAAATCTAGCGCAGCAAATGTTGCTTGACGCACCATGATAACGTGATGTCTCAGGCTCAGGCATCTGCCATATATTTCCGCATAAGAACCGAAATGTGTGGCGTATTCGTGAGGTGTTAGCTCTTCAACCTGCTGGTGGGGATGTGCCAGCCACTTCATTCTCAAGGTAAAGGGGGTACAGCCATCGGGTGAGCACAGACAATAGCATTTGTCGACCAAAACAGATTCGAACAGGTGATGTTCTGCCCTATCACTTATGTTGTCCTGGCCCGCACATTTGTAGTCTTGAATACCGAGAATGTCGGCAAGAACGAAAACAGAAGGCATCGGGCTAGTGAACCTGTAATGCCATCTCCATAACGGGGCCTGGTGTTCAAATAGCCATATTGCATACTCGAGTGGAAAGTAACGATATAATACGAAATTCTGGTCATAGAATGTTCTGTTCGGTGAAGAGGTATAATCTTGATCAGTGGAGATGACCTTGAAGCCGGTGTCAAGGAAGAGATCTGCATCTTCTGGGGCCGTTAGGTCGAAGAATATTGACCTATAATAGTACGTAACATCTGGTCCCGGCCGTCGAGGCAGATCCTGATCCACGAAAGTCGACAAGGGTCCCAGACCAAGGATTCCTTTTCGTCGAAGTAACATATCCATCCCCATGGCGTCAAAGTCAGGTACTTCGTTCGGAGATGTAAAGTTTCTCAACTCTGTGATTGACAGCTTGTTTAGGGCCAAGTCCCACAACTGCCGACGACGAATCCGCAACTCCTTTGCCAGAAGTCTTTTGCAGTGAGAAGAAGCTTCGAAGAAGTAATCACGATGGTAAAGATGGAAATCGCGGTGAGGTATAATGGGACATCCAGAGGCTAAAATAATCCGAAGCGGTAATGTGCAAGGGCAATCTGAATCATCCAAAGCCTTTCCTGGGTTACAAATCTCACGACTGACTTGTATTGCAAGGTTAAGAACAGTCCCCCCATAACAGTCCGGTTGAATCCAAACTTCGGGATTCACTTTCTTGGTCAGTGCTTTCAAGATTTCGGGCCTGTATATGGCAACGTGTAAGGGCGTCTCCCTGTAGATACTTAACTCTTTGAGCATATGCGGATGTAGGGAGATGAGTCGCTCCACTTCTGGTAGATTGTTTCGAATGACTGCTAAGCTTAAGGGACCATATTGAACTGATACATGCTGTAAGCGTTCTAGGACCATATAATGGGCGGTGTGTCACAGTCGAATAAGATAGTGGAACTTACTCTCTGCTACTTTCGGGTTGTGCTCGTGGTAATTGAGGAGTTCAAGCCTAGAAGTTGAAAGTGGAAGATACGAGAGGAGATCTTCCACATCGTTCTCAGCAATGAGCGGGCCATAGATTGAGGCAGGAACAAAGGTTCCACTGATAAATCCATGCAATGCTAAGCTGAAAACTGTTGAGTTGGGTATCAGTGTGTTTTTGGGGCACGTACCCTCCGTAACTGCCGCGAGCCGTGACAGATGTACCTGCGGCAATAAGAAGATTGACCAGGCCTTCACAAGTCAAACGCACGAACGGGGAATTTGCTCTTCCCGGAGTTTTCAACGAGTGATATACCTAAGAAAGTCAGTCAAATAGCGTTTATACTTTTACCTCATACGATCTTACCGACTTTGCTAGGGCATGAAGTAGGGTATCGCCGTCTTCGGTTACGTCATTGGGACTTGCTCTTCCTGAGCAAAACAATTCTTGAAGCTTTCGCTGTGCCGCGCTCAGAATTATTTGAGATCTTGTCTCATTAATTTTCTTGAACCTGGCTGCACGGTAAAGAAGATTCATGAGTAAGAATGCCGGCGCGACGCTCTCATCAACCACTGGAAAGTAGGTAAAAGAGGGACTGATACTGGATTCCCCGGCCCGAACGCGAGTAGAGAATGACATTTCAATCCCTTTTTTCAGCAAAGAAGCCAGGCCGGTGAAACGAATGGTTCGCGTCTTTTCGTAGTCTGATGGCAGGTTAAAGAACACGCAGTCTTTCTCGTGACAGACATTGGATAACATCTCTTCGGCGAAATGCACGGGTCCCAGCGCAAACCTTTTTCTCTGGCGCACACGTCGACGCTGGCAAGAGCACATAGACAGAGATTCAGCTCTTTTGGCAAGTGTGAGCAGTTCCGGTTCGCGGGCTGTAAGCTGGTTGCTTTGTTCGCTGGATTGATTGTATGAAAACTGCCTGTTTGTTTCGAGGCGATCCTGATATCTTGCAGGTCCAGCCATATCAAGAAGTGACTGGATTTGAGCTTGCATCTGGACATGCTGGTAAGAAATCTGGTAGGAAATCTGATCAAACCTCTGGTCGAGATGGGGAACAATAGAATCAACGGATGTCTGGAGAGCGGGGACGGCCAAATCGATCTTCTTGATAGGTTGATGCAGTTCTTTGATAGCGGTAGCTGTATTGGAGTTGACAATAGTGTTTTTCTGAATCTCGGCCATTTGCTCATTCAAAATCTTTCTTGTCAAAGATCCGTCATCCCTGAGGTTCATTAGCTCGCGTAATTAATATAGATTTTGTCATCTTACAGATGAAGCATTCCTAGGGCTAGATCGAGAGTTGTTGAAAGCGTATACAAAGCTCCTTCCAGACTTTCGATGTCGGATTTTCGCAACGGATATATGAGCTTCTTGTACCCATCTTTTATCTTGTCCTTTGTACGCGCGGGGGAAGTCGCCGCTGCGATGCTGGTAGTGGTGGCAAAGATTTTCTGTTGAAGGATATCCAGTTCTTCCAATGCTTTTTGGCAATCCTTGAGGCAAGCAGAAGCCTGCGGTGCCGAGGCAGAAAATTCTGGGCTAAGCTGAGACCGGTTTAAAGCGGCTTCAAGTGATTGAAACGTGCTTGCAAAGCGCTCAGCCTGACGCACAAGTCGAGTACGGTCGTCATCGTGATCGTTGAAGGCTTTCAGATACTTGGCCAGACCAGATGTAACTGTTATTCCCAGAGGAACAATAGCCAGTGCCAGCTCGGCCATGGTGGATAAACTGTAGAAGGAAAAGAGGAGAGAAGAAGTTCACACGAGCGATTTGTGAAGCGGCTTTCAAGTACAAAGGACGAAGTACAGAACGAGGCTACCAATAATATTCAACTACGTGTTTGAGCCACTGCAGGGCATTCTACAGGCTTACATATGCAAATTCCCAGCAAATCTATAGGCGCAAATTGCAGTGCACTCATCGCAATTATGCCCAAGTGTAACCACTGTTACGACTGCGCCTCAAGCCACTTCTTGGCGGCATTGCTTATGCATGAGGTTTTGGAATTTCGCTGCAAATTAACTTGGGCTGTGTTTGAACTGCCTTTATCAGAAGCCGATGCTAATCGAGACAGCTTTTATAAGATGAGATTGAAAGCAAAACATTCTAGGAAAAACAACATTTATTTACTGGTCAAAGCCACTTCCCGAGACCCCTATGTGGACTTTACCAGAGAACAATGGCCAAGCACCAGCGAAATAAAACGTTTGTGATCAACTATGAGCCTGATAGAACCTGAACTGTTCCTCTCAATTATGCTAAAGCTTTATCTCCAGCAGGGCAAGGATCTCACCGGAGCTACCTGCGGAAGACTGCTCCAAGTCTTTGAGTACAAATTTGCAATCTATCATTGGCATAGTGGGTTTCTACGCGGGTCTAGTCGTGACAATAATACCCGGCGCTGGGTAGTGTGAGCTCGTACAGCATGCCAGCACTGGTGTCGTGGTGTACCTCGTTACCTATCCATCTTTCAAAATTGGAATCGACGACAGCGCAGACGTGAGCAAAGGACTTGACTCTTACTGTGAGAATTTTCTTGTAGTAAATAAGAGAATTCTAGACGGGGCAGAGCCCGCATCGAGACGCGAACGAGTCATATACTCGTAAAGTGAGCTATCGGCCAACTTCGCTATCATCAGAAGAAAGCAGCCGGCACAGGGTCAATGACCCATCTCCTGGCTGCCATAATTTTATTTAACTTATTTTACTACCAAAACCCTAGTCGGATAACTCGCTCCCTCAACCTTGGCAATGGGCTGCTTGGCTACTGCGTAATCTGGAGTCTTACACAACCATCAGATCAAGGATATTTGGGCCTTTGCCATCGACACAGCAATACAACCCACAAGACTCCTTTCTCATCAATCCTCAAGCCGTGCATTGTGATCACCGGGCTTCTTCACCTTTTGGGGTCTAAGCGGGCAATAGCTGCGCGACGCGTGCAACCATGCAGCAAATCAGGACGCACAATTACAACAACAGCCCTGACGCAGGATGAGAAGAGAAGAGAATAGAAGTCGACGGCTAGACAATTGCCGAGAAAGAATACAGCCACTCATGGACTGTAGCGCTGATGTGATAGAAGGCTCCACAGGGAGGTGAGACATCTACATCTGTGATCAACACTTGTCATCCTCAAAGGAAAGCTTTCAGCTCAGCCAAATTCTAATTGTCTCAATATTCACATTAATAGTTTCGCTCTCAGGCCATAATATGATAGGATTCCTGTAAATCAAGGAACCATGGCTGTCATAAAACAACATGGAGTTCGTAGGCGCTGCATCGACTAACCTCATATGGTAGTTCAAGCATGCGCCATATCCGTAACGGGCGGAGCTGAGGACGGCATGGGCCGTTCCAGTGCACGAGGCTGCATTATCACATAGCCTATCACTTGCTAATATGTGATATTGCCCAAACGCTGTGATTTGTTACGAGAACGAGGTGATCGCTTCCGCTTTTGAGTACGGCACTAAGACATTGGACGGTCGGCTTCGGGCCCTTCCGCGGCCCGTGGCTAGCTGGATGATCCTAATTCGGTGAATCATATTTCTTTCTGGTAAGCGTGCGCAACTCCAAACATAGGCCAAGGACGAATGAGAGCATGCCCATAGGCCTCTCGTACTTGAGCCTCTTGAATTCGAGAATAACGGCCGGGGAAGAGACCATATGCGGATGTGATGTCCAAACCTTCTCAAGCAATATTGGACACGGCATCATATCACTGTGATCACAGGCTTGAAGCACAGAAAATAACCCTTTGAAGAAAGCTTTCAGCTGAACGATATCCGCCACCGAGAAACATGTCTGCTGTCCCGTGCCCTCAAAGCCATTATAAATACCTGTAGACATCCTCACCAACGGAATCGACCATCAACCATCAAAGACTTCATTTTCCTCAGCTCAGAACCAATCTAATATCTCTTAAAATGGCCTCTCTTGTCCCCATCAAGTTCAGCGAAATCACTGCCAAGTATCAAGGACTCACTGGCAAGCTCATTCTGCATGCTAAAGGCACGATCCCCGGATTCTTCCTTACACCCTTCTTTGAACAAGAGATCTGGGTGGGCGCACTCAAGTTCGCCGTCAAGGCTTACAGTGGTGGCTTTTCCAAGCTCCCCCACGAGAAGGAGGTAGAATTCGACCACGAACTTTCAATTCATCTACCCATCCCCGACTTCAACAACAAGTCGGTCTTGATCAAGACCGCCTTTGGCATTTCTGAGATCGATATTGAGTATCTTGACTGGGCCAAGCCTACTTCGGATATTATTGTGCCTATTCTGGCTACCGTAGACGACACCACTGCTCCGGCTAGCAACCCAGACAAGAAACCTGGCTACAGTACTACTATCCGCCCGCCAAAGGAGTATTATCTCTCTGACAAGGGTACCCTTGACATCACTGCTGAGGTCCCCAAGCAGCCGAATTCTTCGGTAAACATTGATTTCAACCCCAAGTTCATCAAGCTGGTTGCCGCCAGTTATGAAAAAGGTTTTATAAAGTGGACCATTTCGTGGGACAAGGTTCCAGATCTTGCACACGACCCGCAGCGCGTCAGTGTCATCACCACCATTGAGCCTGAGGTGAAGATTCAACCCTGGCCTCCCATTCCCGACCCCAAAGACATTCAGCCTTACCTCATCCACCGCTTGTTCATGCTTTCAGATCAGAAAGAGTGAGAAGCCTACCGACTGATTCTCGATGGGCTGATGTAGCCGCTTTTATTTGACGACATGGTGTTAGGGGGGATAGGGAAGTGGATTCATAGTCTATGAGAGAAATGGAGGGCGTGACGTTCCATTCTTCTGTCGCCGCTGTACATTTGATCCGGGAGCACATCTGGATTTCATCTTCACAGATCAGATATTGTCAACAGTTACTGTCATATATTTATATACAATTACATTTTTAGATCCTTTCGTGCTGCGCTACCCTGTTGGAACCAAGTTCTCTCTGGTGATTCAAGCTATCAGCCATAATTCTCAAATGGAGATAATGCTGCTGGCTAACGAGTTTAGACATTAACCCAGGTGAAGCTTCTGTTCCTGATGCTAGTTCAAGGCTCCAGATTCGTTAGATTCCAAAATGCCTTCAGAGCTTGGAAAACCGCCCCTTTGACGGCTGAGAAGTATCTGGCCACCAATCTCGGGCCCTATACTCAATAAAGACCTCTAGTCCTAGTATGGAAAGAAATAGCAATGCAGCCGGTCGTCCCCTGTAGTTAAGGTCAATCTCTGCAACATCGACCAATCGTATCTCGAGCCCCGCACATTTTCAACCTCCAGGGAGACATTGGAAGGCCTCAAAGTCTAAGGCTAGGCACTGGTAAACAGCTACAGCATAGAATAACATTGCAAACCCCTCCGCAGTAATCTAGATACATTGCGTTATTTGAACTTTGATCATATGAATGAAAATGCCAGAAAGATACAAAGCATCGTTAAGATTCCCACATATGTTTCAAGGATGTGTAGGGTACTGTGAGCCATAACCTCACTTGCCATATATTGTGTGAATTGTAAGCTAGATGTGTTACTTGCAGTTGAAACTTATGGCCAAGAGTTTCAACCAGCCGAGAGAACTTAAAGCTTAGGTACAATCTCAACATGCGCAGAACAGTGTTTTGTCAGCCCCCATTTATTACCGCTGCTGCCAGTACATGGTTATTCGTGGTTCCCGAGATCGTTCAATATGTTTTGAACGACAATAGGAGCGATTTTAATGACGGTTCTTCCAATCCTTCCAACGGAAGCGACGAAACAATCAAATAGACCATTCTGAATCATCTGATCGAGAGGTATGGCCATGAGAGCCTGTAGAGCAGTATCACCAAAAAGAGCTCTGTGACACAAAATCTCGATATGAGCCGACATATCGGTCACGCTCAGTTCAGACTCGTCAATGGCTCGAGTGATACCCTCCATCTTGGGAGGACTAGCAGATAAACCAGTGTGTACGATGTTTGAAAGAAACTCAGACATCTCGTTGCCGTATCCTTGATTTGCGTGCCGGGTGAAGGCATCAGCAAACCTTTTGGCATCGGCGCTCATAGAGCCGTTGATTAGAGGGAGTTTGGGGTAGAGTCTGGACATATCTTCGTAGCCAGCTTGCGCATCGACTGAGATCCGAAGCGCAGACTCAATGATCCCAGGTGTGATGAGCTTTACAACTCTGGGAACAACATCCTTCGTCTCGGGGAAATGGTCCTCTATCTTGTCGAAGATCCTGAACCCGTTCGCTTGGTGAGGATCCATCAGTATGATAGTCTGCATAGCAGCCTCTGCAGCAATCGCACGTGCAGCGCACTGCCTGTAATTGACATGGACGGAACCACTGTCGATGGAAGCGTCTGCACCAAGCTTGCTTATCACGCCGAGTGCGGTGCCTGCAACGGCCGCGATAGGACTGCCCAGCTTGCCCAAGAAAGGTGACCCAGTTCGTAGCACCGAGTGATCAATTCTTTGGCCAACGCTGGTAACTTTCTTGAAAATGGCCCAGAAAGCCTTACCATCACTGAGGGGCTCTTCTATCGTACTGCCCTCAGGGCGGCCTTCTGTCCGGATATATCTAACGTCTTCATTACCATTGGGAGCACGATCCATAGCAAACATGGTAAAAGACATGCCGCTGAGATATGTTCCGAATCTTCCTCGAAACACAGTTGCTGTGTTCCTGGTTCCAGTACCGTATGAAGAGACGCCGATAGCCTTGCTTTCGCCACTGATGAGGACAGGAGATCCAGATTGGCCTGGTGTATCTGGTCAGTATTAGGCAATTGGAACCAAAAGCCACTACGTACCACTTGCGATAGATATCGTGTGCTCGAGCATATTGAAAGCCGTTTTCGACAGATCGCAATCTGTTGTATCGGTCATCTCATACATTTGCGCTCCTCGTTCAGCTCCCAAGGATTTGTCTAATGGGTACCCAACCACACTCAAAAGCATCTTGTCCACAAGATCTACAGTGGGCTGCTGGGCGATACGCACGACCTCGTTGAATTCATCAACTTCTATGAAGGCGACGTCACTTCCGCGGTTGGTGTCACTAATAATCCAGTCTTTTGGAATGACGACCTTGAGACCTCTGCGAAATTGAACTCCAGGCTTATCAACAGAATTCTTGCCATTATATCCCACGAAAGCGCGGACATTAACAGCCTTGCCAAAGTTGTGAGTATGGTCATAAACGCAGTGGGCGGCGGTGATGATGAGATGGGGCATGATTAGCCATCCAGTAGCTTGGGCATGACGCGTATCGCTAGCATCCTGGCCTTCAAATCGAATCTGGAGCTTGACAATAGCTACACGCAAAGTCAGGTTCGGCTTGAACTTGTAGTTACGATGACAAAATGCCTCAGGAACCTACAGTGATATTTTCCTCCAGGCCGGTAGTCCTTCGGATCAACCAATCTGCGTGAATCATCGGCAAAAACAGTATTAATTCCATCTGCTTCAGGCCCTATGGGGAGGACGTCTGTTGCGGGTGTGCCAGGCACGTCTCGGAGAGGCCATCGAGCGTAGGTTCTTTCGGGGTTTTCCGAGTTCATAGTGATATGGAGCGAAATGAGATAGATACCGAAAAATGCATGAGAGAGGATTGAGGGGATTGTTTCTAGAAATGGGCTGGTGATTCTGTATACAAGTCCCATTTGGGGTAGACAATACACGCTAAAAATCAATAGCGCCTTGCAAGATCTTTCAGCTCGCAGGCCTGGATGGCTCTATGGATTAGCTGATTGGCGAGGTAAGTTCAGCAACTCCTCGACAAACCCATTCAACCCCACTAACCACTGGATTACAGACGTGTGCAACGCGCATGCTACCATGACACGTTTCAGCAGATTACCATGGGAATATTGGACCTCTGTATGCTGGGAAGTCTCGCCTTGCGTATCTGTCACGAAATCCCGGACTAATCATACGTTCTGCCCCAAGACCGCCTCGCTGTCAAAGTCCGTCCTTCTACTTCATCCGTCTGACCCCTCTTGGTAGGTCTGGATGGAAGCAAAGTTTCCATAACAACATCCTTCCCATCCGGTTCTATTTTTTTGAGCTGCGTAATCTCGACAAATTGGCCCAACCGTTTCCTCCATCCAGGCAGAGCTCCATCTGCGACATGTCAGCTATCAGTCCAGACTTGGCGAGGTCTGAGAACCATCTCAACTTACCAACCAGCAGACAAGCGAACTTGAGGATAACAGGAACCCAAACGCACGCTGCTACCAACTGCCCAAAACCCCATTTCGAGAGGGCAACCTTGCTCTCGTTACCCGACTCTCCGCCACTGAGCAGATGCATGAATGCGGCAAACTCATTTATCCCTATGACACCCATGACGATAGTGAGGACCTCCATGGAGATCCAGATAGCTTCTGTGATGAGTACGAAATACATTTGAGTATAAAACGACTTTAGGCGCAAAGGCAGGTTATCCATCAAAGCATAGGCCTTGTCAGATAACCAGTCACCCCGCTCAAAGAGGTGCATCCTGATCATGGCAAGGATCCAGTCCAATATCAGGAATGCCATGATTACATGCATGGGTGCCTGTATTCTAGAATGAAACTTGAAGAAACTCTCTGCATCCCGATCCAGATGGCCCAATTCTTCACCGGTAGTTGAACTAGAACCCCTCCCCGTGGCCTTGTTGAAAGTTTGACAGAACGTCCTAGGACCGGTATGATTTCCACAGCGTTCCAGAGGCGAGTTTTCATCGAAGTGTTTCAGTAGCGAAGACTCATCAACAGTCTGGGGACGAGCAATGAACACAATAAGAACCCAGTTGCTGAACACAAGAGCGAGTGTATACCACCAACGATTGTGAGTCTTTTGAAGAATAAGCTGCACAAACAACAGAGGATACATCCCTGCCGAGACCATGCCTCTTACAGTGAGGTTGTTCGTCAGCCAGGAGAGGAGTGAACTGATGTTACCTAGTCCCGTTCCGCTGGAGCTTGAGAAGGTGATGATAGCGGCTATAGATATGGTGCCGAGAAATACAGCTTGAGCTTCCTGAAGATCCACAAGGGTTGAAGCAACTGCAACACCGAAGCTACTTCTTGAGACCACTTTCTGCCAGTGAAACGCTGTCTCCACGGCTCCAGCAGGTCCTTGGAAAGGAAGAAGCGAAGTCAGAGTGAAGTTTCTTATCCAGGTCTTAGTAATCTTGTAACATAGCGCAAAGAATAAGACTATCGTGAACTGGATCAGGTATGCCACGATTATCTGAGTATGGTCAGCATAGTCTTTCATTCTTGGGGTTGTAGAACTCACACCAGGCCCTGCAATATCGTAATCAATTCCGGGATCGGCTTTATCGCAGTACTCAGTACTCATGATCCTGCCTAGGTCCTTGATGTTCTTAGATGTGAGCATTTGACACTGAAACGTCCACAGTTCCGGGGGACATCCACCAAACTTGGAGTCTGAACATGACTGTAGAGCGCATTTGACGTAGCTCAGCAATGCACCAAGTCGCCAGAACTCACCCAGCGGACCGGTATTAAACCTTTTATCCACCTCTTCTAACGTCGCGTTACTGATGGAGTCTGGCCCACGGTTGGTAGACATTATGGCAACAGTCGCCAAGGTTAGACAGTTCCACAGCGTTTCGGGATTCGAAAACATGTGCTCCTCGCTTCCGCAAGCTCTATGACAATTGGTAACATTGTCAACGACACATCCATTCTCGATCAGTCTAGCAGGAACGGTGTCATGGGTGATGATGGCGGGTAGGCGATAAAGCCACGCGACCTCCCATGCTCTCCAGTCCTGAGGAATGGTGAATTGCTTGAATGGGCTGTCGGTGAAGTTGAGCGCTGGGAGGTACTGGAAACTTCTTTCTACCATTTTGACGAAAGCGCAGTCTGCTTTAGGGTTAGTTCCCGATGAGGGGGAATGAGTAGAGAAGAGATTGAAATAAGATTCTATCTTGCTGCCTAGAGAGCCTGATTTACTCAAACGTCATATTCATGCACGTGGCCGTCTGCCAAGATGTTGATCTGCATGTCAGCATTGGGGTCAGGAAGAATGTCGATAGACCAACTGATAACAAAGTATTTGTGAATCTGACCTTTACAGAGATGCAAATGTCTTTGGCTATGGGTATGCTCAAAATGGCCTACATATTTATTGGAGACGAGAGTCTTGTCTTATTTGGTTTTGAAGCAATGAAGACTGTGCGGACAAGCGGCCTGCAACTCCAGGATCCCTGCCGAGCTGAAAACTCCCACGAACCAGAGACCAATGAAATCAACCAGCTCAAGATAGAGACAACACGAAATGTTCTACTGGTTCACATACCTCCATCTCGCTCGTCGATGAAGACTGATATCTCCCGAGTAGAACGCCAGTATCATGCCATAGATCCCACCAATGGGCCACTTATTCAACAACGCCCCAAGTCCCCAACCCTTGTCGTCTTTCCCGGATGCATCAAGATCTCTCGTTTTCACTTTGTCGTAAATACTTGGCAAAGTCGTGGCGAAATAGCGTTCTCTCAGCCTCTGATACCAGGGCCGATCATACATTTCCCAGAAGTGTTCCTCCGTGTAGTAAGTATGCGCGTACAGCCATTTGCGACCACCCAACTCTACCAGTTTCCTTTCTAGAGCTTGGTTCTTTGCTTTGAACTTCTCTGGCTCTGAAGGTCCCCAACCCCAAACACCAATATTGAGCATCGGTTGCGACGTGTTACTCCCAGCGTCAATATCTGAAGAGTCTTTCGTGACGGGGTGAAAAGACGGTGTTCGGCAACCCTTCAAAGGACAAAGCCAAAGCGGCCATATCCCCAATTCTGACTCCACCCAGTCAATAAACGCTTCAGCTGTGTCATACGGCAACGCCAGATCCTGAACCACGAACTGATTGGAGATTCGACTTGCGTGAAGAGCATGATATAGTGTCCTAGTGTGAGAGTAGTCATCCAGAAGCCAGCGGAAGAATCTGTTGAATGGGACGATCTTGAAGTACGTGTATCCTTGGCGTCCAACCCAAAAGGCAGCCCTGTCGTACCGGAAGAGATATTCGCCAAGTGGTATGTATTCCGTGACTGCTGCCAAAGGAGGGAGAGACTCGGCCTGATGCTTCACGTGGAGATAGAACCAAGGATCTCCTGCATTACTGAATGTTTTTATGGGATAGTCAGCTGGCTTGGTGTTGGTCAACTCGCCGGTTATGACAACGCCGTGATCGTTTGAGTAGAGAATACCATCGACATAGTCAACATAAACTTTCTCGCAACACTGTTTCGTTGTAGCTATACCGGAAGTCACGCTATCAACTCTGTGATACGTTGTCTTGACAAATTGCTTCGCTTTGACAAGTCGGACTTGTATCAACGTCGTCATGCCTAGAGTCCCTGCAGCGCCTGCAGCACCATGAAATAGATCTTCATGTTCTTCGCGTGACGCCCGGATGATATCTCCGTTCCCAAGTATCATTTCCACAAAGTCGACCGTTTCGTTGAAGAAGCCATGTCGAAATGAGCTGCTTTCCCCGGATGTCCCTGCAAAGCCTCCTCCTGCTGTGATCCCGGGGAATTCCATCACCACAGGGGGTATCAGGCCATATGGGATCGTGGCTTCGATGAGTCGGTCCATCGGTACGTTGGGCTCGACGAGACAGGTTCTTTGCGTAGTGTCCACAGATATGACTTGGGATAGCATGCTGATGTCGATAACATTGGTGTGAGATCCATGGCGAGAACGAGTAGTGCTTGAAGAACCATGGAAGACGCGGTATGGCTGGCGGAGCTTGTAGAAATCGCGTATCTTGGCCGCGATGTCTTGGACAATTTGGTTATGCCGCTCCATGGCTTACTACGGTTTGCATGAGCTGTGAAAAGGGACAGTCTTGAGCATTGGGCAGATGCGACTAATTTGTATCCTCGAGACACTGTCTATCTCCCTATTTGAGCACTTGCCCCAAAGTTAACTTGGTAGGCCCAATCCATAGCAATATGTGAACAGGGAGAAAGGGATGGTGTAACTTTTACCAACATCATAATGATTAAACTGAGACAGCAGACGGGAAGAAAAGGCGGTGATGATGCCTACACCCGACCTAACCCAGCCAATCTATGTGATTGACTAGCAGCGTGACAACTTGATAACACATTTGTTACACAGACAAATGAAATTTTCTTATTCACGAGTTTGATATGCATAACCCGCACAACATTCTAAATCTATCGAGTCTAGACCCGGGCTGAGCTTTTACCCCGGGCACAAGTAACACCATCTATCCACGCCGTTTCACAACTTTACACCAAGCGTAACACAATCTTCCCTTGACCAAAGTCCTGAGAGTCCAAAATCTTACCAAACGCCAGGAATAAATCGCCAAGGCACACGTCTACAATACTCAGTCCAGGCAGCACCATACTTAACCGAGCAGCTCTTCTCATCACGTATACACCGATGTACAAGCAACACCGTCATGTACACCGCGTACGTCCACACCACAGCCCTCGTACTACCCACCAGCGCACAAGAGCAGAAGCTAAGGATCAGATCGCCAAGGTAATTCGCGTGCCGGGACCATCCCCACCAACCGCTGCAGGAGAGAAGACTCCTGTGCTGCTGGCCATCGGAGGTCCTGAAGGATGCGACTATGCATTCTGCTGGTTTACCCCAGATGGTGCATTTTCCGCCGGTGCGTCGTACAATTTCTTTTTGGTGGTTGACCGAGCGGAAGAGGATGTAACCTGCTACTCCGAGCGCGAAGAAGAACGCCAGGTAAGGTGTTGAAGCTGATGATGGGTAACGGCCCAAATATTGGCCTTGAATGGTGTATGTTGTTGGTAGGAAGCAGAAGCAGCCCCAGCTGAGATAGAAGCCGTAATGGTCGAACTTGACATCGATTGTGCGTAGATACCAGGATTCATTGATGAAAAAGTCCACCACGTAAATGGTCTGTAGTGCGGTGACAAGGATAAGCGATGGTTCAACATATCCCTGATTCTGGTACTGATACGCCATGTTCGAAAAGTCGCTGCCTCACGTAAGTTTGCGTTCTCGTATTAAATAACCCAGACTCACATCAGGGTCCACACCATCATCCCAGCCCTGCCATTAGTAAAAAGCTTAAGGTCAAAGTTCTCCCCAAACCTTGGGTTCAACTCAATGCCCATGAAGAAGTCGTATAGAAACGACCCTGCTCAACAAAATTAGCGTTTAATTACACCTAAAAACTAAAAAGGGGTAATCTCACCGCTGAACTTCCTATCTTCTGGGTGCGTCGGCATTACGTACGCTTTGACGAGCGCAAATGCCGAAATAACGAACCCAGCCAAGTTCATAGCTCCAATCAAGCTACTCCAATTGCGGGGAATGAAGCCAGGGTCCAGAATCCCCAACCAGCTGAGAAGTCCGTAAAGGAGATGCGTGACGATCCAGGCTGAGAGGCCGTTGATCTTGTAGCTGAGGAGATAGCCCGCTGGGGTCAATTGGCCTTGGTGCTGCTCGCCGGGGAGGAGGCAGTACAGAAGGGCTTGGATTCCGACGAAGCAGATCACTGCGGCGATGCCTTTGGTGGTGATGTGAGGACCGTACTGGGCGCAAATGGTCCAGAAGCCGTGTTCTTTTACGGCGTCTGCGAAGAGGGAGAGGGATCCTTCGTATTCGGCCAATGTGATGAAGATTGATATTGAGGCCATTGGCGCGAGAAACAGAGGCGATGCACCAACGAGAGATCGCAGCCACGACCTCCCGAACGCTGCACGACCCCAAACATCAGCACCAGTCAACGTCTGGACCTCAGTCGACAGCGTCTTCGCTTCAATGGGCTTCTTCTTTCTCTGCGTGATGACAGTAGTCGTCGAGCCAGCCCTAGACCGGCCCTCTGCAAGTCTTGCCATGATGCTAGTATACAGTGAAGATAAGTAAGTGTGAGGTAGGTGAAAGAGGAAGAAGAAGGAATGTGTAGCACAAAGGGATGAAGATGGGAATCACGGCGGGTTTTAAGTGGCTGGGACTATCGTCATCGATCACCGGGTGGATCCGTCACCCGGGCATGGTTAGAGTATGTTTGTATGTATTCGTGGCTTAAAGTTATGTTGGGCTGGTTTGAGTTATGCAAGCGGACGCGTGTGCGCGGGCGGACGGGCGCGTTGTGAGTTTAACTTTGTTTGGTGCCAAGATAAGGCAGACTGAGACATCAATTGTTGGTGGCTTGCTTGATACAGGGTAACACAAGCATAAATATTGAGAATTGGCGGTGAATGTGAGACATTTCGGGTCTTGAACAAATTCAATGATCCGTTGAGATTCAAGTCTTGTTGTACGGCATCATTCTGATGCTCAAGTGACACCAATCATTTGAGAACGAGTTACGTTCTTGTCTGTGCCACGAGGCTCAATTTTCGTGTTGCATACGGTAATTTCCTGCTAAACTGTAAATCCTTATTAGCATGGCTAATTTACTTACCGCCTCCGTAACCGTCTGCCGCACCCGACGTGCCAAGATCCTGGCTCACTGCCAGCTGCCGCGTCGTTGCCCGTGGCGTTGCGTGTCACTAGCGCCAGAGTCAAATGGCTTCAGTTCACCTTCACAGCCGCAAATTCACCCGAAACTGCCCGACAACTACCGAGTATTACATGCTTCATTTCCAGAAGTATCATGCGGCTTCAATTATCCTCATCATATTTCTATGGTGACACGTGTTTCATGCTCTGGGTAGAACTCCTCATTGCTTTATTAAAAACGCAAATGACCATGTAACATCATTATCAAACTATCTTGATAGTATATCCATCTTTGTCATCCCTCTCTAGATAGAATCTCTTCTCTATACGTGAATCACTCCATATTTCCTTCCTCAACTTCGATATCGGTGTGAATGGTGTCTTCTGGTCTGCCCAATCCCTCTTCATCTTCTCAGCAGCAATCTCAAACATGCCAATCCTCTTAAAAGTTCCCCTTTCTCTTTCTGCGATTAGCAACAAGCCACACTCAGATGGCAATCTTTCCTGCCAAGGATGTCTAATATCAGCTTCCGCAATCTTGAGCGCGAAGATTCGACTGCTCTTTGGCACCTCCCTGTCCAACAAGATCTCACATGGATAATCTGCCTTCAAACCTTTACCAATGAATACTAGCATAGGCGTCAGGTCAATTGGATTCCAGAACTGCAGGCGATCTCTCATCGCCTTGTGGCTCATCCACCAGCTTGAGTGTAAGGGTCCTAGTCCACTGCGTGTCACAGAGCGAAAGCGCACTTCTGTGAGAGGCCCTTGAAGAACTAGTGCCGTTGGACGCGACATCTCGACGGTTTCTGGCTCATCGTCGGGGATGATGATATCGATGACCTTAGTTACCACCTTGGGCTCCGTCTGTGCTCGGAATAAGAAGTTAAAGTTTACGGGCGTGTAGACAGATGCCCATGACCAACTTGGAGCGACGCGAGTACTTGCCGGTTCCTCTTCCTCTATGGTGCTCCATAGTAGAGAAAGTGGAAGATTTTCTTGTCTCCAGAGTCCGTTGAGATACTGCTCTCTCGGTACAATGCTCGTCAACTGCTCAGCTATACCATCAATAGCGATGAGCTTATCAGTCTCTTTCGTCAACTTGCCAACGCTGTACTGAGCCACCACTGAAGCCCATACGTAGAGAAACATCTCGTCATCCGTGACTGTCTTCTCTGTATTCAACTCTCGCGTAAGAAGTTCCGTATATATATGCTTGAACCTGCAATCTTCCACCGACTGGACCCCAGAGGGAAGCCTATCAGAGATGTCGAATCTCTTGTATCGGTATTGCAGATCCCAGGGCCCTCCTTCAGGATAAAGCTCTGAGGCGTACAGCTCACCACATTCCCAGTAAAGCATATCGTGAGCAAAGTAGACGGTTCCCCGTGATAGAAGTCGTTCTTGGAATACCCATGCGCGTTTCAGCAACGGCGAGTGTCCGACTGCTTTATCCCAGGGATCTATTGGTACCAGATGAAATCCCCCTTCGAGGTTGTGCGAGGGCCACTTCAAGTCCAATTTAACACCATTAATGCCTGCGGGGTTTCGTTTGCGAAAGAGTCCCCCATGTGCATCTGATGATGCTGCTGCTGCGAGCGTGATGGCTGAGTATGAGTAGACTTTGGCCATTGTCACCGAGTGCAGGCCCCAGTCTTCCGCATCTTGCTGAATAATGCAAAGAGCATCTATCCAGATGTACTCTAGCCCAAGACGACTCGTGACAGTGACTGCATCACGGAATGTTGCTGGTAGGTCTTTTATCGGCATCCCGGTAGTTGTCATGCTCTCAATGTTAGATCTGAGTAGCTTCGTAAAAGCTTCCCTTCCCCAACAGTAGCTTAACGTAGCATATTCTATGCCAATATGAATGTCATCGTCCACGTTCGTTTCTACCACTTTGATAGCCTCAGGCATGCCATTGGCATCTGGGATGATTTTGACCAGCCGAGCTGGAAGCCAGTCTTTGTTCTCACCAGTGCGGTCATGTAGTTTGTTGCACGACTTATGATTATCCGAACAATTCTTGATCCATTTAGACAAGCATTCAAAACTAGTCTCACTTGCTGTACTTGTTGATGTCTTTTCGATTGGCCTCTGGCATTTCGCACGAGGGTCTATCGCCGATTAGTTCAGTCACACTAGCAATGTTCATGTAGCGCACCTTCAGCCCCAAAGAGCCGTATATCAAGCCTAGTCATATAGCGATCATTACTCCTGTTGAGGCCGAGATCCGCCGATAGATGGCCTTCATATGTATACTCATGATACTGCCATAGCGCTAGCACCGGGTCGCCCTGTGTCCTCCAAGACGTTTTGCTGGCCGTATCAACAAAGGATCCGTTCCCATGTTTGCCAAGGGCTTGATCCGCCGCTGCGAACGCGACAACAAAGGAGCAAAAGTCGCAGTCCTTCACGGACTCGGTTCTGTCTCGAGATGGGTCTGCATCGTTCTGGAAGGCTTTCCACGGCGCCTCGTGGAAGGGAGTGCAGGCGATGGTGTAATCACGATGCAGACGTTTTGGTTCGGAGAGAAATGCATCTCGGCACGGTGTACAGAGCTTTGAAAACATCGCGCGCCGTGGTTGGGGTGGAGGCTTCGACGCGTTGTATTTATCGAAGTTTAAAATGAGACCCGGGGATGAGAGGCCTTAGGGCGAGGTCTTATAGCGGGGGTTGGCTTACTAGTGATGCACTAACCACGAATGTCACACTGTGTGCCAGGTGGTGATGAGATACCGCAATGCTAAGGCTGTTGCAATAAAAGACGGCCAAGCGGTTCTTACGAAACGAGTGACCTCACAATGAAGAAGTGGCTTACTACGTGACCCCACAATGAAGAGGTGGCTTACTACGTGACACGCTAGATTTTGACCGACGCTACCGAATTTGTATAAAATTCTATGTCCTATTCAGCCTGTCCTGCGATGTCTTCGGCGTCGACAAAGGTGAATCAGCCGGCATCTCAATCGGTTCCTCATTAATCTGCCTTGCTACTTTCATCTTCTCCACCACCGTCTGTTCCTTTCCAGTAGGCGCCTCATGGACTAAAACCCCATGTGCCTCGTATATCGCGTTATCCGGAGCTTGATGCGGAGGTATCCCAGTCCCATCAACTTCAGAAATAACAGTCGACTTTGCATCAAGCTCTGGCTTTTCAAATCCATCTGGATCTGTTGGGATAATGGTTGGTGTCTGTCGCTTCTTGCGTCGGTAGAGGAAGAAGCCTGCGAGGAGGAGGACTAAAGCAAGGACACCGATGCCTGCCCCAACACCGGCTTTCGCACCAGTTGCAAGTCCAGTTGAGGTTGTTGTTTCTTCTGAGGATTCTGGCGTTGATGTGCTGGCGTTTGAATCTGCTGTTGATGTTCCGTTGTCGGCGTTGATGAAGAATAAATTACTCTGCAACATACTTATATCGCTGCGGTTCGACACGTCGTACACCGTCATTGTGAATTTCGAGTCGCCAACATCCAAGTCCATCGGTATTGTCCAGGTGTAGTTCATGTAAGTGTCTGTGCAGTTGGGGTTCCATAACTTCCAGTCAGAGGAAGGGTAGTCAAACGTCTTGTTGTCTATACTCAGTCAGCTGTGTGTTTGTGATGAGAGCCAATATGAGACTTACCAAATATCACAATGGGCTTTAGATCGTCTGGGCCAGGTCCATATGTGCCTGTCCACCACCTCAACTCCAACTTCACTTTGGTGCTCCCTTCACCCCATGTTCCGTTGACGTCGCGTCCAGCTCCCCAGCCTATCATCTGTGTTTGTCCACGCACCCAAGTTTTGCCTTCACGAGGCCAGAGAAATTGATCCTCAATGGTCGCGGCCTCGCACCAACCATCTTCTGTTTCGTCGTCATCGTCTCGCCGTCGTAGCGCATTCTGCGAGAAAGGCATTTTGATCGTCGAGAATTCGAACAAGTTGGAGGGTTCCGCAAAGGAACCAGAAGGATGGAACTTCGACATCTTTAATGCACTGACTGGTGGGGAGCATTTTGGGTCGACGTTACCATAACAGCTTAATCGAAATAAGGACCTGTCTCATCTTGAATCCTTCAGCAGCCTGACGAATCGGGCTTTGCGCAGACCTCTCGCTAAAGGTCTTGGCTGTGATCCTTCTGTGGTATCCTTGAAGCATCGCCTGTCAAAGAATGGAGTTTTGGGTCCTTTTGCTGTGCATTGACCACGGGCCCATGGGGCTTAGACACTTCCAAGCTTTCATTCTTACTCCGTATTTCCACTTCTTATAATGTAGTTATATTTAGCCATTAAACCCGACTGACGGACTATGTCGGGGTTCAAGATCCTTTACCACCCAGCTTCAAGCATAGATTGTAACATGCAGGTAGTATATAATTGCAGTTTCCCCATACTCAAGCACCGACGAGTCTAGTCTGAGTCATCCTTCCCCCGCGGTCAGATCTAACCAAGGATTCAAAGTGGGAAACAGCGGACCATCCGCCTTGACTGAGGTCTAGGTGTTTGTCCGTATTTTGAACCGATATGCCCCCAGCAACTCACTGTTTCCCATCCCAAGACACGACTCAAGTTCGTAGTGATGCCCGTCCCTCAATAGCGGTAGTCATGCCATTAAGCTCTTGTTCACCGCTATCGGACGCATCATCCCATCCTTCGCGCTGATCCTTCGGGACCCTGACAAACAAGATATCCAAAGCCAAGCCAAGCACTGCCAGGCCAGCCGCAAAGTACAGAGCTGCCCTGTAGCCCCTAACTTCATCATTGTTATTCGTTCCAACCTCTGTCTCAATCGTCCCAGCAAATCCTTGTCCTAAACTGTTTCCGTAAAGGTTAAGGGTTCCAATCAGGCTACTCGCTACACCCTGTTGACGACGGCTGACGCTGTTGCTCGCGATTACCTGTGCGGCGACGTATACTAAGTCGGGGCAGAAGCCGTAGAGAACCATAGCTGGGAAGACCTGCGCCCAATATGTCTGTTGCACTGGCATGGTCGCGAGGAGGATATTGCCGACCAGCGTGACAGTCACACCGATCGCCATGATCCACTGCGCTGCGACCCGCGGGATTAGCCATGCTGCGAAGAAGACGGCGAACACAGAGCTTAACCCGAATGGTACCCAATTAATGCCAATTTGGGTGACGGATATTCCGCGCAGGAGGTACTGCCAACTCGTCGAGTACCAGAGGCCGATGCCGAAAGCCATGTAGCTCTGCTCTGTATGTTAGTGTATGAACCAGCAAGCAAGTCCCGTTAGTGGGGAGTCGTACCAGAAGCACAACAAAGACTAAAGCTGTGAAAGTCGGCGCTTGAAAGACTGAGAGCGGCATGATGGGATCCTTGGCATAACGCTTCTCCCAGAATAGAAAGGCAAGGAACATTACCACAGAAAGAACCAGTAGGGCTATCTCGTAGGGCGCGTTCCATCCAGCTGATGGCGCTTGGCTACGATGGTCAGTCACAGATGAGACTGTCAAGGCCAGGTTGTACTTACTTGCATACGACGTTGAAAAGCAGTAAGCTTCCGAGTCCCAGAATTATGCCAGGAATATCTATGTGCCCTCCCTTATCAACCGGGGTTTCCTTCGGCAAGAGATACGCCAACCAAGCCAGATTGAAAGCCGCAATACCTGCACTAATAGACATGTCAGTCATCGCTCACCAGGGCAACAGAACACTTACATGAGAACAAAAAGCCACATCCAATTCACATTATCAATAAACAAACCCGCGATTATCGAACCGAGCATTCCTCCCAGAGGCGGTGACGCTGCGAAAAATCCCAACACGACATTTCGCGATCGACCTGGTGGAATCATGGTGGTGATAATCGATACGGCATTGGGCATGAAGATTCCCCCACCAACACCAGTCAAAGCGCGCGTAGCGATGAAAGAGTCATAGGTTTTGGTGAATGCATTAACGAGAGAGAAGAGGGTAAAGATTGCACAGCCGAGAAGTGTGAGTTGAGAGTGGCCGTAAATAGCGCCGAGTCGGCCTGTTACTAGGACGAAAGCACCTTGAGTGAGTCTACAGATATCAGCGACGGGTATAAAAGAGCAACGATAGAGTAAAGGCTCACGGATATGAAGCGGCCATCCAATTCGCTTTGCCAGGGCCTGATTCACGCCCCAGATCTTTACTAAGAGCGAGACCGCCGACGATGGTGATACAATTGGACATGAACTTGAGGAAAGATCAGTAAATAATTCCCTAAGATCTAGAAACATGTAGATATGGTTAGATTACCTGGATCATGTTTGCACAGACAAGTAAAGAGATGATGAGTCGGCGTGATGCTGGACTTGTCGTGAATGCAGGATCAGCTTCAAAGACACGCCCCGCACTTCGGGTCTCTGGGAGCTCTTCATTCTGGCTCCTATTTTCGGGGGAAATTGTCTCGAAGGGAGCCTGAAGGGATGTCTGAGTCGTGGCCATGTCGAAAGCTTTCTAAGAATATGATTATATTTCCTGGTTGAGGGCAGAGAAGTTTGCGTCGTAGGGTTTTGTAAGGGTAGATGGCTCAGTCATCAACCGCTTAAATTGTTCGGCAAAATAAGTCAGCAACCAATCTGCGATTGCATCGTCGTATCAGACAACGTTAATGCACCTCCGCTCTTCACTCAATACTACGTCAGTCATATGTCATTAGATAATTGCATGGCTTGGTCAATTCCTAATCGGATGTTCTTTACCATTCAACAACAGACCTACTCGACAATGCTAGACTTCAACAACACTTTCGGGCGTCACAAAGAGCAGAAATGCACACGAATGATCGATTGATATTTATTCATAAATGTCAGATGAAAGCTAATACTTTCCATAAACTATCGTCATAGTTAGAATCATAATCATAGCCAGGTCCAATCCTGTTCATCTCAGAACAAGTCAACGTGACGCTTGCGCGTCAACGGAATATCCACAGTAAACACAAGCTTCTTATTCTCAGCATCATACTCAGCATGCTCCGTACCATAAGGCTTGGACTTGACACCCAAAACAGTAATAGTCTCAATACCAACACCAGCATCATACTCAAAAGTTCCATCAAAGCTCAACTTGCCCTTGCTGTACTTGAAGTCGATTTCAGAAGCTGTGTCCTGAACAACAGACTCGCCGTCATCAAGATACAGAGAGCCCTCAGCCTTTCCGTCGAGGCCAGGGGCGATGACGAGGTTGAAACCCTTTTGGCGGAGAGCCTTGGTTGTGTTGGCGCTCTCAACGCGCTGGGGGTAGATGAGGCCGCCCTTGTAGTGGACCATGATGTCGGTGAGCTCGACTTCGGCCGACTCGTATTGAGCCTTACCGCGGACGGGCTTGCCGGTGGACCACTCGTAGAAGATGTCGTCGGGGAGGTAGTACTCGAGCTTGGTGCTGTTCTCCTTGGTGACGGGGCTGACGAGGATACCATCGCCGTAGAAGAACTGGAGGTCGATGGAGTAGGTGTTCTTGTCCTTGGGGTAGTTGAAGAACATAGGGTTGAGAGTGGGGGAGCCGGTTTGGTTCTGCTTGTAGATGGCAGTGTAGATGTAGTCAACTGTTCCTGTTAGATATTGTTCAAATGAGGGGCGACGATGACTTACGAAGCTGGTATCGAATAGAGATACCATTGCGAGCAGCCTCAGTAACCTTGGGCCAGCGGTAGAACTCCTGAGACTGAGAAGTAATATCGGCGTGGTTACGGAAGAAAGTGTAGAAGCTTCCAAGGGTGGTCCATCGAGCACAAAGGGTCTCAGTGACGTTACCACCGAAACCGCAAACATCAGCACCAACAACAGGGATCTGGTAGATAGAAGCGAACTGCAGGATCTGAGAGATGGAGAAGCGGTACTGATCCCACTGAGAAAGGTTATCGCCAAGCCAATGTGAAACATCCTTGCCAGAACCAGCAAAGGTACTTCGAGTGATGACAAGAGCACGCTTATCAGGGCGTCGGGAGCGCATAGCGTTGTGAGAATGAGAAGACATCTGAGCGCCATACAAGTTGTGCGTATCATACTGAACGTAATCTCCACTCTGAACGAGATCGGTGTCGGTGGTACTGTCAGCAAGTGTAGGCCCAGCGCCGTTCTGGATCATGTAAGGAGGCTGGATGAGCTCTCGGTTAGGAAGACCCTTGCACTCGTCAGGACCGCAGCCAGAACCAGTCTTCTTGCCGTTTTGCCAGCCGTGGCCGGGGCGTCCGTACTTGTTCTGACCCCAGACCTTGCGGGTAGCTGCCCAGCGGCCAACTCCGCGGCCACGAGGAGTGGTGCGGACTTCGACGGAGCGCTTGGTGGTCTTGGCGACGGCAGTGACTTCGCGCTTGGTGGAGCGGTCGGAGGGGGGCTGGAGACTCTCGGGGAAACCAGGGATGCGAGCTGGAGGACCGTCCCGGACGGGAGGAGCCTTGGGAGGGTCACCATCAACCTTGGCGAAGTTCTCGGGAGTGGTGTTGTTGCCAGGATAAGGACGGTTGAAGAAGTTGGCGGGCTCGTTCATATCGATCCAGAGAGCATCAATGTTAGGACCATGCTCACCGTCGAAGAAGTTCTGGAAGAGTTCGTTCCAGTACTGCTGAGAGTTGGGGTTGAACCAATCGGGGAAGACACTAGGTCCAGCCCAAACAACGCCTCTGTAGTCTGAACCATTAGGCTCCTTCATGAAGGTATCGTACTGAAGGCCGCTGGTGAGAGCTGGGTTGGGCTCCATGTCGTACACAGCTGGATCAACCATGACGATGTAGTGCTGATCACGGGCGTGGATAGTGTCAACAAGATCCTCGTACTTATCAGCAGGGAATCTCTCGGGATCGATAGTGAAGATGCGACGACGGTCCATGTAGTCGATATCAGTCCACATCGTCTCGAGCGGGATTTTAGCAGCTGAGTAATTGGCCACCACTCCAGCAACTTCGTAGACATCTCGGTATCCATATCTGCACTGATGGAAACCAAGACCCCAGTAGGGCGTCATGAGAGGAAGGGTGGTGATCTCAGCGTACTGCTTAGCGACATCGCGCGGTGTAGGACCAGCGATGAAGTAAAAATCCAGAACACCGCCAATGATGTTGTATTCTAGGAACTGCTTGCCGTTCTTCTTGTCGATGAAGACATCCATGCCGTTGGAGTTGAGGAGGAAGACACCGTGGGTGCCGCCCTTGCGGTGGTCAAAGTAAATGGGGTGAGCTCCATAGAGGTTCTGTCCGTTGGGGCAACTGGAACATGTTAGCAAGAGTGCCAAAATAATGAGAAAGGTTGAGTGACTTACCCATAAGCATCGCGAGTGTAAATTGTGCGGGTGTAGTTGGTGGCATTGAGCATGAACGGATCACTATGCTCACCAAGACCGTAAAGATAGGGTCTCTCAGGAAGCTTGGTCTTGAGGTACAAGTACTGACTCTCAAAAACAAGCTTGCTGCCCGAAGTGTCAAAAAGCACTTCCCCAGAATCCTTTCTCGTCACAGTGAACGAAAACGGATCCGCCTTGAAGTCAAACTTGAGCTTCGAGTTCTTAGGCGAAGCCCACTGTCCATAGCCAGGACGAGGGAAGATATCATCAGGAACTTGGTAAACGGTGTTATTCGTATCCAAGATCTTGACATGCAGACGATCTTCAGTTTGATACTCAACCTCAAGCTTCAGCTCGGGGAGATCAACACCAAAGACATCGCAGGCCTGTCCCGCAAGAGACAAATCAGCATAGAAACCTGACTTGGTCTCCCGGTGGTTGGTAGCTTTGTAGCCGGGACATTTGGAGAGATCCTTCTCGAAGAGGTCTCTGCGGGGCTTGTCAAGGTCTTCAACGCCAGCCTTGCTCTGCGCAAAAGCAGTGCCAAAGGCGACGGCCGAAGTGAGCAGCGTCTTGAAGAACATGATTGAGAAGAGAAGAGCTGGTTTCTGAACGAGATAGACCATCAAGCCATCTTGCTTGGTCATATATACTGATTCGTTCCTGGCGGCACGGTGAGTCTCGTCATGATGCATGCTAACTTGCAGGGCAGCAGCGGAGACTCCGCCGCTCAGGAACAGAGCGAGGGAGACTCCGTACAGAAAACCCACTGTGGTGGTCATCATTGCTGTGAAAACCCTTGGAGAAAGCAGTTAAGCTTGAGCTAGGTTATGGCCGAGAAAAGAGCCGGGACCAGGTTCTTCAGTTGCGTGATGATGTGCAGGGATGCATGCATTTGATCTTCGAGGGGCTAAGGATCCATTTTGCGGGGTTAGTTTTCCCCGGCTCTCTTTTTTCACACAAGCTCAGAGGTGATAAAGTTATGATGGTAAAATTAATCGGCTGGGTGAGTTAACGGTCAAGCATGGGATTGGTCCAATGTCGGGCCGAACGTTATGCATATTTGATGAAGTTCGTGAGAGGCATTGACTAATGGATGGGAGTGGGAGACGGAGCGTGGTTGCTTTGGGTAATGATCGTGGGTTGGTTTGATGAGCTTCAGAAGTGAGTGTGGCTACGGCGAAAAGTGATATGTACTCCTTTTTGATAATGATCCGAGACTAACGCCACGAAGCATGCGTCAGGTTGGAGTCTGTTAGTGAGATATCCTTGTCATCCGAAGGTACATGCAGCCATTGCATCACCACTCCCTCTTGTTCCCAATCATTGGGCCGACTTCGGTCTGTGACTCGGTGGCACTCGATTTAGCTGCTGGAGACCATGTTCTTTTAGTGCTAATCCCCAGGACCAAGCCATGAATTCCCATGGGGAAGTTGAGTAGCGCATGGGGAAATTCCCGACAACCCTTGCTGGCCTGAATCACTGTCAAAATCACCGCCAACACTACCATAGCTTCAAACACCAGAGGTTGGTAACTTATTTTGTCACTGCTCTGCATCGAATCCTTGCCAAGTCGTAGCCATCTCGGTCAATTATGTCAATCATGACAAACCCTGCAGTTCATCTGATGATGGGAATAGCACGACTGTGGATAGCTTCACGGCGGAACTTTTGCCCTTGGTCCTGTCGCTAGCACAATTGAGTAATAATGGGATGACTACGGAGTACAGCTTGTGAGAAGGGAAAGGCAAGGCGATTGGCAGCCTCGGCTCCGGGATCACCGGGTAGATGCGGGCTTGAGGTGCAGGGTAAGAAACACATTTTTGCATGTCGGTCTTGTGCTCTTGTTGGAACATTTACGCTCGAATATGCTTATGCTTTATATGGATCGATTTGACGGTGATTATCGTTGTGCGCTGTCTATCTAATCTTTGTGGATTGATGCGTTGGTGGCGATAGAGTTCGACCCTAAACCAAGCTCACTCGCTTTGTGCGACGGCCCGGGAGGTGACATCATCTGTGAAACAGCAACAGGACTTCTCATCCTGAAATGTCCGCTAGCTATTTCCTTGAATCGTGGCCTAGGAATTATCTCGTAGCTCTTGTTAAATATTTTCAGTGCACTAAGGTTATCACTGGATTGTCTGCTTTTTAGCTATGTGTGCATCACTGGCAATAGCTTATCTCTTGCTCCATATTGCGAGTACCGGAGTTAACAAACTCCGAGATTATTCCTTCATGAGTGGCACACCGCTCTTGGATTGTGTTTCCAGGCATCAGCGTTCGGAATTGAAGATATGCTATCAATCTCGTGATGTCGCAGGCAGCAACGAAACCCAATAATCCATCTAGTAGCTTTGACCCACTCTGCTTACGCTCACCGATTGTCAACCCTCAGCCATTTTAGTGAAATGCCAAGAACAACAAAAGAAATGGCACAAGCGACACAAGATACTATCACAAAGTTTGAGATAGTCGGCAACACCGGCAGCTCATATCCTTTGATCATCTTTTTCCATGGTTCAGGCGACTCCTGCGAGTCTTGGGCCGCGTTAGCAGAACTCCTTCGTCCTACGTACCAGCTTCTGCTCTGGGATAGGCAAGACCCATATGTTAGAACCGATATAGCAATCTCAGAATTGTCGGAGTTTCTCGATAGCACGGACACGCCTAAGCAATATGTGCTGATCGCGCATTCATACGGCGGCACTTTTGCAAGGCTATTCCTCGAAGCGAGACCGCACCAAGTCGCAGGAATAGTCCTCGCCGAAACAGGCGCAGAGCCAACGATAGACGCCCAACTCGAACAAAGACAATACGACAAGAAGATTTTGGGGAACAAACCACTTGTCGTCATTCGAGGCAACACTCTAAAATGGAAACAGCTACAGTATGATCAAGCCATTGCTGCAGAGCAAAACCTCGCCAGCCCAACCCTGCTGATGCAGAAGGAGCTCCTGGACGCGACAGACAAAGAAGATGAGAGGTTGAAAAAGGCACAGCTGCAGCTTTCTAGGAATAATCGATATGTGCATATCCCGGATGTCAGTCATGACGTGATCATTGAGAAGCCGGAAGCTGTGAGGGAGGCTGTTTGTTGGGTCATGGAGCATTTGCAGAGTGGTGAAGAAGAGGTGGCAGAGGAGGAAATTCCAGTGCGTGTAGCAGAAGAGGGCAAGACTGTGGTTAAGAAGAGCTTTGGGGATAGGCTGAGAGGAGCGAAGAAGGTGTCCTTGAGGGGAAGTCTGTTCAAGCTGTTTAAGAAGTCAGAGAGGTGAGAGATGATATGAAGTAATTGCTGGCCAATAGATTAGAGATTGAAGGGAAGTGTAGCTACATAAATATTGTGTAGGAATGAAACAATGAAAGAAGACTCAAGCTGCAGAATATACAAAGAGGACAGATTAGAAAGATAGTTCTTTTCCCCACTTTAAGGAGAAGGAAACCAAATGCCTCTTCAAGGCAGTCAAAGAAAGAAAGTAAACGAGTAAGCCAAATAATAGGCCGGCGATCAGGATTTAATACCTTGCCGTCCAAAACACGCGGAAAAAACAACCATCGAGCGCCACCTCAAGCCTTGACAAAGCGGAACCCAGTGGCGTCGTTCTCAACCGCACCATCGTTGATCAGCGTCCCATCACCTCCAACTCTCACATACTTACCGTTACTAGCTGCTTTAATAGAATAAACACCTTGGCTCTCGCCAATCTTTTGACGAATGATAAAACGCTCCCAGGTACTAGCAATTGCGCGGGCTGCCGAGAGCGAATAGGCGCCGGACTGATCCGCTGTTACGTATTGCTTGGTCCTGGTGAGCTGCAGGGTCCCAGCGTTAGGAACATAGGCACTAGAAAAGGTGTCTGCGTCATTGGATGAATTGCCTGACGCAGAGAGTTGGCCCCCGTTGGCGGCGGATACGATGTATTTGCCTGGTGTCGCTTGGATCTTGTAGTCTCCGTAGGGGTTCTGTGGGAGGGTACCGCAGATAGGCTGGCCGTTCGGATTGGGGCGCGTGCTGATGAAGTATAGTTCGTTCGTGTATGTGTTTCCGGAGCCTGTAATTGGAAATGGTGTCAGTTGACTGGGTTAGAATCATCAAGTGTTATCTGAACGTACCCCAGTCGCTCAGGTTGGCGCTCCATGCAGCAGCCTCTTGCGGTTTGGCGTTGGAATAGGCGGCGTAGATGACAGATTTCCTGCTTCGTTAGCAATCCAGAGGAAAAGGAAAGGCCAGAATACGTACCACGAGTCGGCGTACGAAGCATTCGTTAACTCCGGCATCGTGTAGGAGAAGACGTTATTGACCCATTCGGCGTCATACATAACCTGCCACCCCGTGTAAGCCATCGCTATCAAATTAGGTCAAAACGCTCTTACCTCATTGACAGGCGTGACGGGAAGAATCTGAATCGCGGCAATCTGCACCTTCTCAGCGCCCCAGAACAGCCAAGCCCCTGTCTGCCAGTCCATCACATTGCCAACAGTGATCAGATCCCTGAACTTGGCTTCGGGATAAGGGTTCGTGGGATCATCTTTACCAGCGCTCGGGTACAAGTGCCAGTATGTCCTAGCGGCCTGCTGTTCTATGGCAAGCAGGAGTCTAGCAAAGTTGGCGTGCTGTTGATCAAGCGCTACCGTGGCCCAGAGCATGGCGCCGTAGTAACCGTTGACGGCCTCGCCGACGGATTCTTGATCACGGCTGCCAGCTCCGTTGGCGATGCCGGATGCCCATGAGTGGCCGGCGAACCAATCTAGGCATCGTGTGATGGGGAAGAAGGGATCGTCCGATGAAGGGTTAATTATGTCTCTGTTGGGCATTGGTCAGCAACAGGCTTGACAGGATCATAGGCAGGACCAAGTCAACTCACCGAGCAAAAAGGGTGACATATTCTTTGTGCTGAGCCAACCAGGTCGGATCGTACTTGGCGATTACTGCAGCAATATGAAGAAAGTAACCATAGTGAAAGTGATGATCATTGAAGTAGCCGTTACCGAAGTCGACCCAGGTATTCGTGGCGCCTTCTTTACTGATGACACCGCCCCAAGTTGTCTCATAAGCAGGGAGAACTTTGTTGGTGGCGCTGAACCACCCGTCGAAAGAGGCTTTGAGGTATTTGATAACGGGGTCGATGAGCTCTTTGCTTCCAACATGGTCACTGCATATAAGTCAGTCTAATTCCAACAAAGACTTGATCGCTGAGGCACGTACGCGATCAGTGCTAGACGGGATTTAGCAGCGAGAGTTCCGCCCCAGTAGTAGAAGTCGTTCGGCGCCGGAGCCTTGAAGGAATCAAGTTGGTTGACTTCGTACTTGAGACCATTCACGACCGATTCTTTGCAGGAGGGATCCACGTCGCGCGGGGCGTTCCAAGTTATCGTGGTCAACTTGTATGTTAATCTCCAAGTGCTTCCGAGAGTTGGGTACATCCATCCCTAAAGATGATTAGCCATAATGGAAGGTTTTATAGGAATTTGGGCTGCTTACCTTCAAGGTCAGATAGCTCAGAGAAGATGGTTCGGGAGAATTGGGACTTTGTAACACTTCGCGGTGATGCGGCCAAGTGAGCATCAATAAATCACCAGCACCCTTTGTCTCCCACTTGAATGTCACGGTGCCCGTATCGCCACTGATGGAATAGTCTTGAGACACTGAGATAGGGTATACCGTTGAATGAGCATCCAGGAGTGTCCGATGGCTGGGATCCCTGAGCATAACCAATCGCAGGATACCGGTGAACTTTCCATCCGCAGTAAGGGTTCCTTTGTTATCATTCTCGGCTTTGGCGGTAAGCTTGATGGACGAGTCCGAATAGACCAGATAAGTGGTGCCCTTTGTGTCGACGACGGTAAACTTGGTGCCTTGTTCGCTCACTAAATTTGTTCCAGTCAGCATATCTTCATAATTCTTTTCCTGCTTTGAACCGCCTACCAGTATCGCCACTGCTTAGAGCTTTGCCGTTGAAGGACTTTATGCCTCCGTTCAGGGTTGTCAACAGTGGAGTTGCAGACTTGTATTCGAAGGTCATATATGGCGAACCGGGCACAAGATATGCTGTCATAGATGAGTTGCCCTGAAAATACTGAACAGTCACCGTCTGAGTGTCGAAAGCCGTTGCTTTGTGGTCATCAAAGGTACCACTGTGTTCACTGAAAGAAGCCCGCCAGTCTAGCTGAGTCGGCACTTTGACGGAAGTCCCATCAAATTGGCGATCTTGGCCAATACCAAAGCGGATACCGTATCCATCTAGGGACGATTCGTATGGAAATGGGCCTGCTGCCGTTCCCTTCCCGGGAGGTGCAGCGTATGGAGCCCACCATCCGTTGGTTGGATACTTGCTTGAGATCAGTCCACGAGTGTGAGTCGAGAGGCATAGATGGGTTGACGTACCGGCCCTTTGAGGTCTTTGAAGAAGGAGCTTAGAGGCGGGGCATCATTTTGAACAGTCCCTCCAGCCAAGATGTTGGGATTACTGGTCCCAATAGGACCAAGTGAAGCACGATTGGTCAGCTTGATGGTCCCAGCCTGTGACTGGGACATTAGCAGTAGAAGAGGCAGTAAATGCTTCATCTCGTTGGAAAGCCTGCTCTAGAGAAAGGGGTCCGTTGAGCGTATCTATTTTCTTTCTTCATTCTCATTACACGTAGCGCTTTATATAATTCTTTGATGGACACTTCCCTCTGCCTCACCAGAGTCAGTTGCGGAAGGGTTGATGACATGACGAGACACCATTCCTCACTTGATACAATCTGTTATCGGCCCTACTGTAAGGGTATGGCATTCCTCAACAGACCTGGGTGGTGAATATGTCCTGACTCCAAGACATGACCATACCAAGTGAGACAGCCGGATGTAACCTTGATCCTCTCTAAACAGGGCCATGAGCAATTGAGTTGATATACAAAATTGGAAGGAATGAGAATTGCAACCGAATACAACATTATTATAGCTGGCTGTCTAGTAACTGTGACTGGTCGGATAAAGTTGCCGGAGGATGAAGTTTAAGGTTAGATTTAAGGGACATCATCGCTCAACCTACGGACAGGCCTTGAGAAGTGGATATTTGATTCATTCGGTCCAACTACAATGTCATGAGCTCTCCAATTCTGAGTTCGCTCTTTTCGGTCTTTTTCTTAAGTTTTATCTAATAAGAACCTTGGGATGCAGCCTGCCTCGTGTGGGGTCCCGGCAAACGCCAGCCAACCATGGAGGTCGGCGCGTACAGCGCGGGGATATACTACTTTATTGTAATTATTGGATAATAGATCATATGTCACGGCTAGAAGTTTGCCAAATTGGAGAAGCGGGAATCTCAGGGGTCTATGCAGATGCACGAAAGTAGTTGGACGGCAGATCCTCCTATTCTCCGTATAGTAGAGCACTCACTCCCAATCAACCTGTTCCGTTGTCTTATGACCTAAGAGCAGAGTTGGTCTCTCTCCACGTTTCTGTAGTTCAGAGCTCTTACATATACATCTTAAATATTCATGATCAAAAGAATCGCGGTTAGCGACATTCCTCTTCGCTTCTTTTATCCGATGGGAAAAGATTAGCTGTTTCAAAGTTTACAACTCGTAACGATACATTAAGTTGGCCATCAAGGCAGCTATTCGACCGCGATATACAACAGTCGGCCCTACTATGACATACCTGGCGATGCCCAGGAAAGGGTTGTGACAGCATGGCATGGGGAAAAGGATGAGTGATGTCTTAGTGTAGATTATCCATGATTGGGTATTAAGGCTACATAGACTAATTTGCTCTCTAGCGTGATCATAGGATGCGGTCTATCAAAAGGAGCCTGTCAACTCCCATTTGCCTGAAACCAGAACGGCTTTTCCAACGTGAGGAAAGGAGGTGAAGAGAAGCATGAGGCCCATGTGCAATAAAGAATTATCCGAAAGTGTGTGATCAAAACAATTAGTATGGTTCTAATTCGGGCCTTTAGAGAAGCACCGAGCTGGCCGCTGGATGCATCCACGAACGCGCATTCTCATGAGCTCTTTAGGAGTACTGCGGCATTACTAATGGAACTCGATGCTTTCTGCGCTCTGAAGTTGTAATATTCCGGATATTTATGATACGAGAAAGCAGTGCTAACCTAGTAATTCGAAGAACTGTATCATCAAGAACAGTGATTAGTAGCAGATTTGATAGTACTTGTTACTTCGTATTGTAAGATAGCTACATTCTATCTACACAGAATACTCAACACTAATGGCTCGACATCAAGCTCCCAACAGCTCCACAACCCTTCCCAAACACCAAATACTTACTAATAATCAAGCCGTACTTGGCTGGAACTTTACTCCGAAATATCTCCATCTGACCCGATGATCACGGGTCGCTCCTGATCGGTGTCCAAAGGCCTCTGGGCAGAATCATCATCTGAGCGGCTTTCATCTGATGCTGCAGGTGTAGACGCAGCAGGGCTGACGCTGTCGGATGAGCGGGCAGATACCACGGATGAGTTAGTAGGTGTCGCCGCAGCTGCGAATGTAGTATCCCCATCCCGGCTTCCCAGACCTTGTCCGAGGATAGTATAGTTCGGAATGAAACATTGCTCGATGGCACTCTCCGTAACCGTACTGACAACCCACGTTACCTTGTCTTTGATGGGTTGGATTTCCTCGGTTTTGACAATTATGACATCGAGTGTGACCTTGGAAGGTTCGCCGGGAAGATAGAGGGTCTCGCGGCAGTGGCCTTGATGTCATTACAGATCAGTCTCTTATCTTCGTACAGTAGGATGGGGGCTGGCATGTACTGACCCTTGGTTGCGCTGGTGACGGTTGACACTCTAACTTTCTCAATAATCCTGGTTGACGTTGGAAGGGTCTGATGTCTGCATCAACATGTCTGTCTTGAGCATAATGGGGACTTTGCGACTGAAACTTACCACGACCGTAGTTGTGACAATCTCGTTCGTGACGGTTTCAGTGGATACTGGTACATATACAATCTTGGCTTTGTCTTCAACACCACACTGTGTGATGTGGCCGGCACAAGATACCATCACCTTTTCGTCCGGGTTGCTGATCTTGGTATCGCCCGCTCTCGCGCTAGTGGTCGAGCTGGACTTCTTGATGACAGCAGGACTGGGATCGCCAGACTCTGTCCTTTGTTACTGAAAGCTCGTGTGTGATTGTGGCCCGGAGATAACTTACCTCTCTGGGCAGACGCGAAGCCTGCGAGACAAAGAGTAGCCATGATGGCGGCGCGGGACAGAGATTGTGCAAACATTGCGAAGAGCTTGGTGGAGTGTAAAGTGATGAGAAGGAGGATAGAGAAGGAGGAAAGTTTGCGATTGTAGCTTCACCTGGCTGGTTTAAAAGGAATGAGGGGATGGGAGGATTATCATAACGACCTCAGCTTTGAGAAAAATGCAGCTCGATAGCTCTGCTGAGCTACAGAGCTTGCCCAGGGTCCAAGCCAGCTATCCAGGGTCTGTATCTAGCAATGGACCCTCCCTAGCCTGCAGCTGCTCTCGAATGAATTGAGTTCAGCTAGCTCCCAGCTATCTACGGAGTAGGGTCTCTTCAAAGGATCCTGGGGGCGTCTGCTGCCTAGTTGCATAGAGCCTAAGTGCTGCAGCGCTAAAGCAATTATCGAACTATGTGAGGTTGGAGTGCATGCGATAGTGCATCTACAGCTGCAGTGCACTTCAAAAGGTCAGCCCATTTACCACAAAATGCACTTCTGAAGAGAGTAGTATTGCTAAAGTGGCTGGCTAGTCTCAACTGAGGCTGGCTGATATGACGCAAAGTAAGCCGGCTATCTTCAGTCTAGACTGATTAGGACCAAGCCACAGCGGACAACGGTTCAAATGGGTCTCAAACGGGCACGATCGGCGCTTCCCCTCATCCAATTTCAGAGCTGAATGTTCACTTTCGGAAACCAGCTACGCCTCAAAGTACCCTACACACACACAATTGGCACACAATGTGCTGCACATGGCAGCTCGAGCTAGCTGGTCTAGTGCGTGTTGATCCATCTACAGGCGCCCCAGAGGAACATAATTTAGGTGATGGTGAGATCACCATTACATCGCCGAGCAGAATGACTGAGTTTGGATATGTTAGGCGAACTTGCTGTGAGATTCTTCTCTCTTTCTTAATTTTACTGGTCCGGGTTACATATTTGAGGCCTTCCATAACGGGCGGGGTAAAGTTCGAAGTATCGCGAGACACTATCGAACGCCATGCAGAGCAGCCACATAGATAAATTCATTAAGAAACAACATGCAGTAGTTCCTGAAGTACCTTGATGTGGCAGATTAGTGTCGGGCTAAATGCACATGCATCCATAGATCCGAGCGCGAGTTTCTGTGATCAGGTTAGCCAGCCTCCAGAGTACCAGATCCAACGCATATCCGGAAATAAGACACATCGTCTGATTGCTCTGGTCTTGAATCGCGGACATGTCGTTCTGAGACGAGCTGCCTCTTTTCATGACCATAGCCACAGTAAAGAGCCAGTGCGGGTGATGCTGGAGGACTGACCAATGCAGACATGAGTGAGGTTCAAGAATCTATAAAAGGAGGCGCTTTCCTCGTCCCACGAGCTTGAATAATTGTTTCTCATACCATCGCATTCAACCTACAGCCATCACCAGAATTACTAGCGAGTGAAATTTGCGACACAAAGCTTCTACCAGTCATGACATCCTAGGGACATCGCTGCAGTCGATGTCAAGGGCATGACCTACGTGTTCTTTGTCAACTCGAATTACCAGCTCTGTTACCTTCAATCTCCTGGACCGAAATCCGACGACTATGAACCTAAACTCGTCAAGTCCAAGGACGGAGACCTAAAGGTCAAGTGCGGCAGCAGACAAATCGCCGCAGTATCTTGGCAGGGAGAAAACGGCACAGAAGTGAGTTTTACGGCCAGCCTTTGTGAAACACTCTGACCTTGTAGATCCGCGTCTATGTCATTTCTGCTGAAAAGGGAGAATGTGAGAACAAGGGTTATATCCAAGAGGTAGCTTTCAGCTCTAGCACTGACTTGGGAGCACGGCATTTTTGGCTTCAAGGAGGATGAGAGGCAGTATGTTGATAAGGACGCCTCGCTAACGGCCAGCATTCATACCTGGCCTGACAAGACGGATATCAAGGTTTTCGCTTCTGGAAAGGGAGAGAATGGTCGGCCCAAGATCACTATGCATCAGTACAGCTATGGATCTAAGAAGTGGATGGACACGGTTATCAGTAACAAGGTCTCGGATTGGTAGGGGCATGGGGGAGGGCATTGGCGCGCGGAGTTACCGGTGGTTATGCATTGGAGTTGTGGTCCTTGTGTGTTAGTGTCGGGTTGACTCACAGAGGACTGGATTATCAGCAAGCATCTATTGACGAGATACATTTCGGGGAACAAAGTTGGGCGGAAGTCTAGAACCTTGAGCTTGATTCGATAGTGATAACGAAAGTCAACAAGCCATATTGTTTGAACTGTGATGTGAATTTGACTGCATAGTCTGGTATAACCTATACCTAAAATAGAAGATTCGATACCTCGGTAGCAGAAGCGGCTCATGATCTGATCTAGACTGGCCAGCCGCTCAATTGTCATAGACGAGCATTGGAACCGAGGCCTATAGAGCTGTCCCAAAAAAACATAAATCACGCAGAGTTCTGTCCAATGACTGTGATCCAATGTTATAGTCCTGCAGCTGAAAACACCAGCTTGGTTTAGCTTGCGTAGACTGCAGCTTTGAACGCTTGTCGCTCTCTTTAGTTCCCGATAGCTCCAGGATCTCGACGCTCGTCAGTAGTTGCTCAGCACGCCACTCTACACGGTCGACGCTTATCGCTTGCAAGGGTTCTCCGAGCTATGCCTCTGAGGGGCTGGCTGAAGCTCTATCTTGTAGCTCGTAGCGATGTTCTTCGGGATATGCAATACCTTCAGTAGTTCAGTAGTTCAGTGTCGATCTGCGCCGTCTCAGCCAGCCTCATGTTCCCCGATAGATGTTCACCCCAGGTTCCCGCCGCAATAGACCTACATCCTTATCACGCAACTATTTGCTAAATGCATCAATAGTTTACAGCCCATCACCCCGCGAATCCGGCATCGGCACAGCGGCCACTAGTGCAAACCTTATCAGTACAGATTGAAGCTTGGACATTGGTTCCCCAGGTTTAGGCCGTTGGGGTAGTATCCCGCTCGGACCGTTCCTGTCTCGCCTCGGATTGGTAGTCTGAAACCCTCTAGAGAGGTTTGGGATTGTCAGCCAGCCTTTTTCACGTTCAAGATGCCGGAGTATGATATCGATTCACGGAATACATCGTGTTCAGACGCTTAGACCTCGCTCTCAATGATCACGCTATGCTTATTGGAGTTAGTAGCGTGTCCATCTATCTGACTGCAGCAGCGCATCTCGCCGAATCTCCGGTGCTGTTGTAAAGGGCATCTGTTGAACTCAATTACCCCTCAATCGCAGTTTAACCTTTTATCGGCACAGTGTCAATCGTCATACTCCATTCGTAAAGCCACAACCGCATTGGTAGTCCTGAGAACAGCTCTCGTGTCCGTGTATTCGAGGCATCATAGTTGGACATCAACAGAGAGCCGCCCCCCAGCTACGATTGGTCTTGCATGGTCACCAGCTCGCATGATGTGTGACTGTTTGGCAATATTATTCGCCAATCAAGGTTCAATCTGGAGCTCAAAATAGCCATCAAGCTTTGTACACTCTGGGCTGTTCAGAATCGGAATTAAAGCCACTATAGGCGGGTGCTTTCCCTGGGACAGAATAACTTCCCTGGGTATCTGTTTCCGAAATGGCCGCTAGACCTTTTCTCTGCTTGAAGAGGATGAACGAGCGGGGGAGGGGTCATGGCTCGGAGCTTCAGGAGTGCATCCACTTCCCAAGCTGAAGGAACCGACAAGGTGGAACCAACAGTGCCTTGCCGTCTGCAAGCTTGCCCTGCTCGGAAGACCAATATTTCCCGTACACTATTTGTGATTTGTGAAGTGAGCGGTCTGGCTGCCAACTTGTTCCAGTCAACTGTTGACAGGAAGAGCTTCCAGATCAAGGTTTACTATCAGCGGGATGGTGCGGACGAGTTTGCGGATGTTTCGTATAATGTCGTGGGTGTTACTGATGAGTGGAGCACGAGACCCAACGTCACCGAATCCTAAATCATGATTCCTGATCGGGCTGTGCTGAGACCCGGGGCTGATGCTGGGCATCGCATTTGAGTAACGGAGTGACAGTACGTATTGGATCTGTGACGATGGCAACACACTTATAGCTAGGGAAAGCGAAAATTTATTCACTCCTCAACTCCATCTGATGACTTTGAGTTTGTTTTGGTGCTTCTAGTAACAAGAAATCCGACGATACCTCAGTTTCAAGAGGGGTATAGGTCAGATGCCCAAAGTGCAAATAAATCATCAGTGCCGACTTCGCTTAATACACTGCGGATATGATTTAACTATTTTCATTGGTTATGAATGGCAAGGGTGATCATTTCGCCATGTTATGGCTGGTTACCGCTCAGAGCAGCTGGCGAGTCTGCCCTATGGGGCTGCGGCATAAGTTTTCTGAGAACGCCGCAAACTGTGACGTCAGCCATGGACTACACATGTGTACGTCAGTGACATGGGGAATTCGAAATGCCGTAATCTCTCGGCACATCGAGAGAGATCGTTGTATAGATCTGACACGGGTGGCAATACGTCGGGGTTCGCCAATCGGCAGAGAGCCAGAAGCCTCACTAGGGTAGAGGCATACGGGCCGAGGGTGGTGAATCACTAGTAAGTCTTACTCGAAGGGGCTCAGTTTTCCGCCGCGGCCTGTTGTGAGATGAATCGAGCATATAATGGAAGTTCACTAGGGATAGGCTGTCTGGATCTCCCAAATCATTGGCTGCAGGGACTTCGCTTCGTGGTTGTTGACTGCGGACAACGGGGCTCGAGAAATGTGTCCTCAGCACGCTAATGCTGTAGAATTAGTTATATAACACCCATGGCCGCCCTTAAACCTTCCATCCTTCTCAATCAACCATCCATCTTGACGTTGCTTGTTCCCAGATGACGACGATGCTCAAGATGTGAACTCTTGGGTAGTTCATTTCCCCAGAAACATACATACATCATACCAATGCTATTCCTTGAATTCCATCATCGGCATCGCCGTTGATCATCACTACAGTACCCGAAGATATCACCCATCACCAGAAAATATGCCCTGAACCACTGACCTAAAAATTCTCTTCGTCCTCTATCATCAACTGCGGTCATGCGGCGCCGCAAATCACCCACTTGCGGCAATCGGGCGGAACCGTGAGCGGAGGCTGCGGCGAGTGCGGCATCATGACCAAGGGTTTCGCTGCGGCGTAAGCATCCCGACTTTGAATAATCATGCGACAACATGACATGAGGAATCCGTTTCGTAGCGGCTTTGCCCGGTAAAATTTGCAGACTTGACACCTTTATATAAACATGCTTGCCAGGAGTCTGTAGTGGGACATATCATCCATACATCATACACACATTACATTACTACCCCATTCAAGCTTATCCTTATCTCTTATCAAGACTCTTATCGCTTATCGTTATCACCATCACCAATCATGAAGATTCTCACCAAGCAAGAAGAAGAGGCCCACTACGCTGAAGTCGTCAAGGGCGGCCTCATCGGCGGAACACTCTTCCTCGGTCTCGGTCTTGGAGGCGTTTACTACGCATCAAAACGCTATCCAACCTTCCGAGGCCTCACTCTTCCCTTCAGAGCATTCCTCGTCACATCAACGGGTACATTCGGCGCCATCGTCAATGCAGAGCGATGGAGTATCGCATATCAGATCGCTCAAGATCCTAAGCGCAATTACCAAGATCAAGCAGCGCGCACAGCACAACTCATCCGAGAGAATGAGTCAGCGTATGAGCGTTTCAAGTCATATGCCAAGGAAAACCGATATCAGATTGTTTTCGCGTCGTGGTTGGCGTCAATGGGTATTGCGTTTGCAATTGTTAGCCGACAGCCTATGAACACGGCGAACAAGGTTGTGCAAGCTCGTGTTTATGCACAGGGCTTGACATTGGCTGTGCTGTTGGTGTCTGCAATTTTTGAGGTCAACGATCTCAAGAACGGAGACAGCAGATGGCAGACCATTCGATACGTGGACCCCAATGATCCCACAAAGATCATTGAGAAGAAGGTCCACAAGGAGGAGTATGAGGGTCAAGACCTCTGGAAGGGTAAGTCAATTGATCCAATCGATCTTGAGCTTTGCTAACAATTTACAGATATGGTCGCTGCTGAGGAGCGAAGACTTGCTGCGAAGAAGCAGGCTTCTGGACATTAAATGAGGATCAAGATCAACGAATGATCACTAATTTGTATCAAAATTGCATTGGATGGGTTTGGAGTGAGATTTCAGATCGGGTTATAGATCGAACGGCGCATTTTCTTTTGTATAGATGAAGCATTAACATGGACGTGGAATGGAAATACCAGAATGACAACTTAACACTCTTATTGCAATTGAATGATAGTGATTCTGGAGAATGTACTAAAACGGGCACTTCTGATTCCAATTTGAATCATGAAGCATCCAATGTCTTTGTCAACCACATGAGATGGCAAAGTTGAGACCGTCCATCTCATCGTTTCAAGTCGCATTCACATTGCAGGCGCAATAGACATCACAGTCACAGACACATAATTGAAACCATTAAACATTCGCATTACATTAAATACTATCATCAATCTTCCTTATGCGAAGGATTATATCCCCATAATCTCTTCCTCTCAGATCCCCACCACTTGGACACAGCATCCGCCTCAGCAGCCCACGTCGAAGCCTCCTCCCCAAATTTACTCCGAACAGCATACGTCAGCTGGTCAAGCGTCCACTTCTCAAGCGGCTTCTTCTCTAACGGATCATTCTTAAGATCCGTGAATCTATATTGTGTAGAGTCATCAAGCGGTATGACAATTCGCCACGGTGCATCTGCAGATGTCATTGACAGCATGCTAGCTCCTCCATTGATGATACCAAAATTCCAGGCGCGGCGGCCGTTGTGCTTTGTTTTGTAAGGGCGGATGAGGGACTGGCCCTCGTAATCGTGGATGAGGTCCTCAGCGGCGTTTTGGTCTTTTTCGTTGAGGGAGCCTGTGTTGATGAGGAGGTCGAGGATGGTGGGGAGAATGGAGAGGGATGTTGCGTTGGCGTTGTATTGAACGCGGGGGATGTGAGGATGGCGGAATGTGATGGGGACGCGGAAGTTGCTAACGTGGCCGTTCTCGTAGGTTCCAGTCTTGGACTTTTGATCCTCCTTGAAAGCCTGTCCGTGATCGCCAACAAACACCACCAATGTCTCGTTTGTAAGACCATGGTTGTCGAATGTCTGGAGCAACTCGCCTAGCCAGGCGTCGGTGAATCGCATGGCGTTGAGATAGTCGTTGAACTCCGAGTGCCAGCCCATCTTGCCCTCGGTGTTGAGAAAGTCGGTCTTCTCGAATGATTTCGGTACGCCCCAGGGATGATGTGTCGTGCTAGTAAAGTGAGAAAAGAACATACGCTTGCCCTTCTCCTTGACCTCCTTCAGGTAATCCTCAATATGTCCCTTGAGTGTTGTCTCAGGGAAACCGAAGTAGTTGATCTCCTCGAGTTTCTCGCCCTTCTTGCGATCATCTTCAAGACGGCTTCGTGTGACGATATGTTCGAAACCGATCTTTTCGTCGAACTTATCCTGACGATCATAACCATCGGTGATAGACTGGAAGAAAGCAGGATACCACTGCTGTTCCAAGAAATCTTCCGGCTGCGACTTCCACATTGACTTTGACTTTGACTTTGGCTTCTTTTCATCCTTGAGCTTGTTGAACAGGTTGAACACTTGGGGAATACAAGCTTGGTAGGCGTCGGTCTCAGACTCCTCAAAGCCATCGACAGGCATAGACCAAGCGCCACAGTGGATAGCAGCCATGCTCTTGAACGACAACGACGACGTTGTGAAACCGCCAACAACGTTGATACCTCCGTACCCCTCCTGCGCTGTATCGTTCCACTGCGGGATAGCCACGTGTTCAAAGTCCGAGCCATCCTTTCTCTTCCAGTTTCCTGGCTTGCCGGTGAGTCTCTCGGCGACGGGGCTCATGCGAGACAGCTTCTCGTTGATCTCATCGATGTCTTCGCCCTTGTGCGACTTGACCATGAGCTTGTGATAGTCGGAGCCCTGCTGCAGAGGGAAGAGTTCCTCGCGGTAGCTCTCCATCATGATTAGTGCCACGTGCTTGATCTTGACGTCGCCGCCCTTGAGAGTGTCGCGGATAACGTCAAGGATGTCGGTGTCGAGGTTGGAGATCTTGAGAGGGTCCAGAACGGGGTTGTAGAAGGTACCGTCGGCTTTGGGGACTTCACAAGCATTGCTAGGGCTTGCTACAGGCTCCTCATCCATGGTCTTGTTGGGCTCAATAAGCCACTTGGAGAAGCCGGCGGGGATGTCGCTGGGCAGCCATTCAGGGACGGTGTTTCTATACTTTTGTGCAGCCGCGCCGTCATTACCGGGGGTCCATCCGGGGAAGCGTCCATTAGGCTCCTCCCAATTATCGGGGGTGATGAGATCAGGGAGAGGCCATCCGCCTTCGACATTGTTACACAGCTTGGCCGGTGACTTGAACATTTCGAGCATAGCGGCGGGGAGAGTCATGGACATCATGGTGTATGGCGCGGCAGGTCGGAGAGTCGTCGTGAGGAGGAGGAAAACAGAAATGAGGGCGAGAATGATCCATGTTCGAGGTCTTGTTCGAGATTCTTCGTGAGTATCGGGGATGAGTCGTGTGCCTTCTTTGCCGACCTCGAGGTCTTCGTCTAGTTCGCTGTCGGAGTCATAAGCTAGTGACTGAGGGGATCGACCGTTTCTGTGTCGGAACCACTGCCAAGCTGAGATATTGTTAGTATTGATTGACGATGATTGAGAGGGCGATGTACCATGTACAACAGGCATTCCAACCGTTGCAATTAATGAACCGACAGCCCTGTAGAGAAACCACTTTGCAACCCACGCAACGACGACGATGAGAGCTCCCGCCGCAAGGACAGAGTTAAGCCCACTAAGAAGAATCTTCATTCCATCTTTATCGCCAGCGTAGCTCAACGCCTCAGACCATTTAACCTCATTGCCCGTCGAATAAAAGAAGCCCAGTTGTGAAGCCGATGCGCCGAGAAGAATAAATCTGCAATTATTAGCAGCGGTCGATTGAAGCTGACAAGAGCAACAACATACGAGAATATGCAACCCAATACACAAGCTCCAACAGAGAAAACGCCCTTCTGCTGCCGCAGCGCCAGGCGCGACAGGAAAATGACTAAAACATCAGGAAGTAAAAGCGAGGGCAGAAAAAGGACGAAAGCGCCGGGAGAGATGGTCTTGGCGTGGATGGAAAGGTGGACCAGTTTAGTAAACGTCAATGAAACAAATATCGTCGAAAAACAAAAGGGAACGAGTGTCGCAAACATGATGCTTTGCTCTCTAATGACCTAGAGAAAAAAACAGAATTAAAAAATAGATGAATATTCCATGGAAAGAGGTTCCAGAAAGAGGACAAGAGAGGAGAAAAAAGGGAGCTTCGAGAAGCAGAGCAGAAAAGGATCCGAGGTTGTTAAAAAAGGATCACGGTCGTCGTAAAATCTGACATTGGAGGGCCCCCTAACTAAAAAAAGGAAAAGGTCACTAAAACATCAAACTAAATGGGGAATTAACAGTAAAAACAGCAACTGCTCGCGTGTTGTGTGTGCCACAGCTGGGCTGGCTCTGGCTCTGGCTCAGCCCAGATTAAATCTGCTACGTAACCATGACTTGTTCATTAGCTGAATACGGACAATTTTGCACGTCCCATCCTCGACCCCTGGCGTCGGTCACTTCTGCATTGGATCCATGTAGGGCTAGACAACGGGGTGTACTCGTTGGCCAGTGGCGGTTTCAAGGCTCGTATTCTCTCATCTGCCAATTCAATCTGACTAAACGGCTCCGACTAACCGAACACTGCCTCTGCGTTGTGATTGGTCAACGAGGGGGGAGGATGCAGAGTAAAATTAAACAGCACGGCACAGATTCGTCGCCAAGCTAAACAGATTCGAGCCGGTGCTGGAAGGGGACACGATTCAGCGAGTAGCAAGGTCACGCGACAATGCAAGGAATGGGCTATTTTGTCTGAGCGCTTGCTTTTTTGCGATGCCTCTCTCAATTTGAAGTGGTAAACCAAGGAGTAAGAGTGACGCTCTTTTGATGATGAGGGGCCAGCATGGCTTGAACGAGGCGTCGATAGTGTCACGCCCAACAAGTCTCCTTGCTGACGGCATGCGTGTTGATCAACAACAAATCAATCAGCATATCCAGAAAACAATGCATTTCTCTGCATGAGGACATGAAATTGGTTGCAATACCGATTCCTTCCTTCTCTCAGCTTCTTCCCCAGAAAAAAAGAAACCTTGCATGACCCGGTGTCGTCGGGCAAAAAAAAGTCCCCCCTCCCCCCTTTATTCCTAGGCTGACTGGCGAGCAGGTGAAAAAAAAAAGCCGCTTAGCCGACTCTTACCATTTTTAGCTCCCCCTTGACCAATGTTAATGGTTCGACCATGGAACAAGTTAATTTCACGCTAGGCTGCGCCATCCATTCATTATTCCTTCTCCAGGCGGAAACGCTGCGCAAGGCGCCTTGGGTTTTTTTTTTTTTTCTTGGCTTACCCCTGAGTATAGTCGTCGATCGATCTCTTGGCGAGCGTGGAGAAAGGTTTTGTTTTGGTCTGGACAATGGCCTTGTTGACCCCATGCAAGGGGGGGATCTCTCTCAGCTGTCGCGTGTCTCTTGTGTTTGGTGGACTCGTAAGAAGAGGGCCCTTTTTGCTCTGGTCTTGAAATGAGGTTTCACTTTGCCCTTGAGGAATGGATTTACTGCAGGGTTGACACTGACGCCGCCTCGAAAGGCCATTAAGCTCGACCCGCGGACTCCATGAGGATCGAATCTTACCCACTAAACTTCTCCATTCGCTGACTGTTACAGCGGCCAGCCAGCGACGCCTCTGCCTAGAGTCTCCCGCGGAGTATCCAGAATGACCAGTAAGAGCTTAAATATTCATCAGCACAACGACGCGCGCCACAGATAAAATACAGCTCTGTAATGATCTGACTATTCTTGCGTGAAGAGGAATCAGGCACCAACCAACTTGTCTCTGGTATTCTCACTGCTTTTTTTGCAAGGAAATACGTAAGCAAGGATGCAGATTAGCCATACGAGAAGGGAATTGAGCCGCCCTAGCCGAGGTGGTCAGAAACTGGCCCGACATCTGACATTCCATTTCAGGATAAAATTCATCATCCCAATTTCTATGGCTGTCAAAGCAAAGGACTTTTGCTCGCGTGACTACGCCGCAATGCATTACTTTTCCAACGATCGACGCTTTTGCACAAAAATCAAGGAAATAGTTAATGGATTCACCATGTGGCTGCTGCACCTTTACGTGTCAAGATTATCCCCAGGCCTACGAGTCAAGGATACCGGCACTTCTGCCAACGTCATTGCCTCTGTTCCCCGGATTTTTCCATGGTGATAGCCACAGTGGCGTCCGGTTACCCGGCACAACGGGCCCAGCCACTGGGTACAAGATCTACGGGAGACAGTTTTTAGTTACTTGGTTTAAAAGTTTGTTTGGTACGGTGCTCAGTTGCTATGGTTGTTACGCGGATTTTCCCACTTTTCATGGCAGTGTTGTATTTATCGTCTGATTCTGCCTGAAGGATTCGGGAGCCTGGGTGGATTGGATCGTAATTCTGAGACTTCTATTTTGAGATGTCGGTAGTGGAATTGGTTAGGGTCCGGACTAACCGGATACTCTCCCTTTCCATGGTTCTGGAAGGTCCGTCAAGGGTTCTAGACATATCGCGGTTCTTTACGCCAAATTCCAAGTAACACTTTGGCTCATACTTGTACATACAATTATGTCACTTTAAAGACTCATCTCGAAGTTGGAACCGCGTCCGGTCGTTCAGCTGAAGCTTATGGTGTCAGGTATGCGAGGATATAGCCGAGCCATTCGTCATTCCGTTGCGAAACCGTCAACACTCGTCTAAACGGCACTGGTCAGTAGCGTCTGAGGATGCCGTTTAACCTTATCTAAAGCCTTGAGGCTCCGCAAGATTCCAGGGATAGCTGTGTTGAGGCTCCATAGGCCGTTAGGGATAGCTCCTTGACGTCGGCAGTTGCCGAGCAGAGCCTGATTTCATATGTTACTACAATCAAAAGAAGTGATTTTTTCGCTTAATGAAATTAAATAAAGCTTATATGGCATATCCTATCCTTTCGTGTTCGCCGTTGGAACAAACAAGAAACGCGCTTGCTAACCGCTTGGTTCCAATCAGTAAGGGCATCATTAGTGGGGCTCTTATTAAGTCTTTCCAAAGCTCGTCCTTCTGGTTATTGACGATGAGAGTGCCCTGTTCGTCATTCGTAGACACTGCATTTCAAAATCGATAGTTGAGAATTTCTCACCGGTATGGCATCATGAGGAAGTGGAGATGGCGATAAAAATCATGCATTGTGTATGGCTCAATATGGTTGCATCCCCAGCGAAATGCTACAATGGCGGGGTTGAAAAAACGTCAACACCCAAGATGAAGCTTTATAGTTAATCATTCTTCAAACTATATCTCATCAAACCCTATTGTAAAGAACACGTCAATTGACAACATCAAAATGGCCATTCAGAAAGTCGCAGTCGTTGGAGTGAGTTATTTACCCTAGAGGATCATGAGTCGCGAACTAACCTCGCCAGGGCTCTGGTCTCATCGGATCAAAAATCGTGGACAGCCTCCTCAAAGCTGGCTTTCAAGTCACAACTATCACCAGAAATGAGTCCTCTGCCACTTTTCCCGATAAAGTGATTGTGAAGCGTGTCGACATCACCTCCGTCGACTCAGTCAAGGTTGCTCTGGCTGGCCAAGATGCGGTGGTATCAGCCGCCGCAACTGCTGCTGCTGGAAGCCAGAAGGTTATCATCGATGCAGCTATCGCAGCAAAGGTTCCACGATTCATTCCATCAGAGTTTGGAATTCCATCTCGTCAGAATCGCGACACCAAGATTGGAAAGATTCTGGGTGCAAAGATCCAGAATACTGACTACTTGATCCAACTTGCCGAAAAGCATGATTGGTTCTCTTGGACTGGTCTCTCCAACGGACTGTTCCTTGACTCGGTATGTTATCTGACTTTGACTGAAACGGCAGCGTTTTCTGACTGGGCTGTAGGGTCTCAAAAATGACAGGGGATTCATCAACATCAAAGATCGCAAGATTCGCATCACCGACTCAGGCAACGAACCCTACTCCACAACTTCACTGGCCTTCGTCGGCGAAGCTGTAGTTGCTATTCTGAAGAAGCCGGAAGAGACAAAGAACAAGTATCTTAATATAGCTGGTGTTACGACAACTCAGAATGAAGTTCTGAAGATCGTCGAGAAAGTCACCGGTGACAAGTTTGAGGTTTCTCATGTCACTGGCGCTGAGCAGGAGAAGATTGGAGACGAGAAGATTGCCAAAGGAGACTTTAGCGCTTTTGGTAATTATCTTGAGCAGTTCCTGTTTGCTGATGGTGCTGGCCACGCGTTGAAGGGTGATGAGAATGCGATTGGGTTGCTTGGGCTGAAGGAGGAGAATCTTGAGGAGGTTGTTAAGAGTGTCGTAGCTGAGATCAAGTAAAGTCGAGAAAGACTGTGATTTAAGTATGCACTTCGCGCATGAGGGTCGAATATAAATTATATAAAAAATGATTGGTCTCTTTGTAGCCAACGTGCATCGTTATGTCTACTTCTTAACAGAAGAGTCAAGAAAGCGAATGGCGTTTCTCAGACTCTCAACATTAGGAATGCCATCCGCTTCCGCCTTTTCAATGTCAACATTTCCGATTCTACCATCGAATCCATGTTCCGCATCCTCCGGAAAATCTTTTTCAACCTCAACACCTGCCTCACGAAGTTTCTTCTCAGCTACGATACTGCAGTCGATTGTTACAGCAGAGTCGTTGACGCCATGGAGCAAGAACGTGCGGGGAATCTTGGCAAGGTCGCCGAAAGAGAGAGGAAACAATCGTCGGTGTTCTTCGGGGATGGCATCAATGCCCTTGCTGGCGAGCTCGCGGCTTAGGCCTTCAACACCGGTCATGTAGTCTGGGAAGAGGGCGTCGATGTGAAGAGCTGAAGCAACTTGGAATCGTGGGTCTTGCTGGAAGTTCTCGGGCAGGGGGTATCCAGAGATGGCCTTTCGATCATCGTTTTCTTTCGGCATGGGAAACTGGCTTAACAACGAGGCGGTGTCAAAAGGCGGCGCACCCCAGATATTGGTACCGGGAGTTGTATATCTCGGACCAGCCGCATCGAGCATTCCGTAGATGAGAAGCAGCGCATTTGGCTTTTGCTCGACAGCATTCGCTGTCGCTAATGCGAGATAACCACCGGCGCTGGACCCAGCCAGCAAAACAGGTCCAATAGGACGTCCAATCGCGTCGGCTAGTGATGAGCGCACCCAGTTGTACGCATCGATGGAGTCATCCAGTGATGCATGGGCGGTAGACTCTGGGACAAGGCGATAGTCAGGGCTCACGAAGATCCATTTCCGAGCGGTCACAGAGTTGAGACCCCAGTATGGAGCGAAACTGTATCTGTCCCCGACGATCTGTGCACATGTTAGAACCGTTTGTAATATGATTGAATCAGACTTACGAGAAATCCGCCATGGATATGAATGAGAACAGTCGTCGGCGAATCATCGGCTTCCTCTGGGTACAGGACATCAAGAACGATGTCGCCATCGGGGGTAGCTTTGTACGGGATTGTCTGGTACGTGTAACCTTTGAGGCTGGAGAAAAGAGATGTGGCCATTCTGAGGAATCAAGAAGTATTTTGAAGTTTAGTTCTTGGCAATTGATTGTTCATGGAGATATAGAGGTTTTAAATAATGGCAGTGAGGAGCTCCAATTGATCGCAGGTAAATGTGCACGCGCTCGGGGAAGCTCGGTGTTCCCCCGCACCCCAATGCGCTGGATTACGTGACGCCCATCCCACTTGAATAACCCAGCGGCGGCATGTCACTGTGTAAGCAATTAGAGCAAACCCAGCAAAGATTATTACTAAATGCCCTCTATATTTCGCTGTGACTCATATTACTCCTCGCGTTTTAGCCTTGTTCCGGAGCTTAGCGGACTTAAGATCCAGCGACTGTTGAGAGCGCGAGGCTGATATTGTCGGTAGTATTCTGAGGACCTGGCTGGACTTCGAAATAAACGTGGTACCCCAGACACATATTGCGAAAAGTTCCTCCGATGCTGACGGCCGGCGTGAAGATCCCAGACCGTGTTGTTTTACAGAGTAAGATTTCTCAGATTGATAATCACAGATGAGCTTTGGGAGAACGTGGCTTAAATGCTGCTTGATGAAACTCAAGGGACCTCGCGCATTGTGAAACGAGAACGTCCCGAGTTTCAAGGACTAAGAAGGCTCTTTTCTGCTTGTTTGAGCTGACGGTGTTTTTATCATCAAGAACATTAGCATTCCCCTACCAAACGAATCTCTGAGTATCTACATACAAGTGTTCCTTGATCTTACCGCTCACACCAAGATCAAGTACATTAAAAGTGGTATCTATCGGCCATTCTCGCCATATACAATCCGGGAATTGACTAGAAGACCAACAACCTTCAACGCCTTGCAAGACGGCAACGCGAAAGCCAGACGAATGGGTTGACCATAGAACTCAATCACGTGAAGGAGTAGCCTATCTCTGCCTTTCCAACTTCCTTCCCGCGACAGAAGATTCGACATACCAGTACACCAACATCGTCGTCACTGAGACGAATCGTCAATGTGAGTAGAAGTTGATACCAGTGAATGCCATTAGCGTCTTGGATAGACTTGATCTTGGTCTTGTCAATGCCCATGTCATCGATAGTGTACACAACCTCGCCAACTTTCTCGATTCCTAGCCATCATCAGCTGCATTGTTGGTTCCTATCATGGGAGTTTTCACTTACGTTCGTTCTCAATAGTCTCGGGTGCCTCATCCAAGCTGCACGAGTAAAGATCATGCGTATGCTTTCCGTCAAAGTATTCTGAGAAGTGCGAATAGAAACTTGTGCTGATCTCAGTGTCGTCGTCGAGGAGAGCGCCCTGTGACTCTATTAGTCTAAGATCACTTCGCCAGTACCACCTGTTGAAAGCTTACCTTCGCAATCTCCCATTCCATGAAGCCAGATAGGTTTTGCTCCTTGGTCCAGGGATCGTTCCACAGCCTTCGTTTGTTCTCGTCAAAGTTCAAGTGGACCGCTGGATTATATACTCGAGAGATGCTATGTCCGTAGTGTCGACGGCATTTCTTTTGCCTCACCATAGAACCCTCAACGCCTCGTAACACAGCACCACAAACAACAGCTGCCCAACTGGATATCTGTCAGTCACGACTGGATGCTTCCTGTGGAAGGGGTACTTACGCTCCTGTCCACGGTGTTGTAAGCCGTATCTCTTGCTCAGAGCACCATTCAAGCAGCCTCTCCTTGACATAAGGCGAGGAGCCAAACCCACCAACCAGACACATCGTCTTGATTATTGGCTCCTTATCTCTCTTGACCTGGTCAACCTGATCTTTTACAAGCTTGAGAATGACGTCAATCACAGGGTCAAAAAGACTCTTCATATCATCTTTGCTCAGAAGCACCCAATTAAAGTCAGGGTCATAATACTTCTGCATCTGCGGAGTGACCGCCAGGTTTCGCATAGGCAGAGTTAGTTTATAAGTCTTCCTGCTTGGTGTATCGAGGCTGAAGTCTCTTTTGCGATTCTCAAATTGGTCCATGAACTGACTGCCGGGGCCTACGTGTTGCGGGCCGAGGCTGGTGAATGCAGTTCCGAAGCGTTGGGAGAGGAGCTTGTAGAGATTGCGGTCTACGAATGTCCCGCCGCATTTACCGCCTGAGATTGTGAGCATGACCATTCCATCTGCGGATGAGGACTGCTTTACCTGCTCCGATGGCAATTTCCCTCAGCTTTAGAGAAGGTGACTTTCTGACTATCTCTGATGTTGTAATATCCTAGCGTTCTTAGCAAGATACAGGGCCGTGAGAGGCGTTGGACTTACGACAGTACCACCGCCAAGATCACAAACCATCACGCCCGTGCCGACCTAAGCGCAGTGTAAGTATGGACTCAAAAGGTGAGATGGCGCTACCTACATCAATGAGATCTTCAACGTGATGAATGCTGGACTTCAAAGCCATATGCGCTGCAGCATCTGGTTCTGTGATCAGACTCAAACGATCAATAGGCCTCGACGCAAACCCAGCATCCAAAGCAGCGGCCCTAGTGATTAGCTTTGCTCTCTCCGTCCAAGTCGCAGGAACAGTCAACCAAAAGTCAACAGGCATCTCCTCAAGGATCTCCTCTCCAATCTTCTCAATAACCGCTTTCTTATACATGGAGTGCATACCCTTCAGGTACTCAGTAACCACATCTTTGGCAGTTCGGCCAGCGGGTAACCTCATAAGGCCATTTCCAGCGGCCTTGTTAAGGTCCGGATCATCATACTCTGTCGCGAGTGCTTGATCATCTAAGAGGAGCTTGGTCCATGCGTAAGTCTTCATACCAGGCTCGATTTGATAGCCCCACGCGTTCTCGTCGAGATCGGGATTATCATCTTTGAAGGCGACCCATGATGGAGCTTTGTGGCAGTGTTCTGCGATGTGAGTTGATGAGCCGGGATACTTGGTCCATGGGTGAATGTCTTTGAAGTCTGCGGCATTGGAGAGCGCAAAACTGAGACCTAGTGATGAGAAGATCAGCTATGAGTTCGTCATTGAGTTGCAGTGCGCTGACCTGAATATGTTGTACCGTAGTCAATGCCGACTATCAGCTTCGTTCTATTTCTCACTGCCAACATGATTGATGATAGTATTCCTGATTGTGGCCTCAACTCCGATGTGGAAAAGAACTGTAGCTCATTTTAATGAGGCTCTGGTATCTGATGGAATGCCTTACTCCCTGTTCAAATGGCCACCTGTATGAGGGCGGCAGGTTAAGCAGTTCGCCGAGTTTGCGGCTGATCTCAGTACGCCTTACAGGGGTGGTTGAAATGCACGGGCGTTTTGCCGTGTGTACTGGCGTTTTGTCGGGGGCTCGGCCTTGCATATGCAGCCACTATCACGGCTGAAAAGGCTAAGGTTTACAGGGAGGGTAATGGAGGGGAAGGGGGAGGGGAAGCCAAACCGCTGCTTTTCGGCGGAGGGACATCCAGTTCGGGTTATAAATAGTGCTTTTGTTAATCGAGTCGGGGATGATCGTATCGTAACGCCATTCGACTAATATCGCTTTTTGATAGCATCAAAATGGGCGGAGAATCTGAGCAACGATCTGGAGAAGATGGTCCCGGTGGAGCAGCTCTGAAGGATATCGGCGACAAACTCCAACCAAAGAGTGAGGATGAGGGACCGTATGAGGAGGTATTTAGTTTTGAACACGCCGTATTTATCCTACTAATTTTGCAACAGCCGAGATACTCCAAGATCGAGGACAAGAGGCCGATTTATCATCCTCCAGAAGACTCGATCATGTCTGACGTCGTTGAGACGGTAAAAACCTCTGAACATCAGCCAAAGGTAAGTTCACAAGCAATTCATAATTCATTCTAGCCACAAACTGAGAAGTTCTCAAGCAAAATCCTGGAGTGATGGGGCGGATCACAGCTCTGTACCCATTCGGCTCTTCGGAGTCTTCTACAATTCCCGAAAAAGTGAAGGAGAAGCAGCCGAGCCACAAATCAGAGACCTCGAGAGAAAAGAAACTTCAAAAAGAAGTAACACAATTGCGAACTGAGAAAACCTCTCTGAGCACAAGCCTCAATAATCTATATATCGATTTTGACCGACAAACCAAAGATCTTGATCGCAAAACGCGTCTTATCAAACAATGGGAGGATTGGAAAGATAAGTCCGATGAGTACTCGCGCAAACAAGGAGATGAACTCAGGAAAACGAAAGACGCGTACGATCGCTTGTTTGATGAGTATCGCAAGCTTAAGCGGACAAAAGAAGATCTTGAAACTGAGCTTAATGAGGAAAGAGGTGTGAACAAGTCTCTGAGACAAGATATTAAGGATCAAGAGGTCAAGGTTACTGAGACGCATTCGAGGGCTATATCACTACTCGCTGGCCATGTCTCAAGCGACTTTCCTGATGATCAGGTTCGAACTGAACTGCAGGATCTGTTTGAGAAGTGCTCCGAGTGGTGTATAGACAATCGCCTGCCGCTGATCGAAAATGTTGAGGAGACCAGAAACCTCATGCTTACTCAAGGCATCATCAATGATCTAGATTGCGAGGAGCATCTACAATTCGACGTGGCGCACCGAACAGCTACCGCGATTTTGCTACAGGCTGCACTAACGAAGACGCTCATGCAGACCTTTCTCGGAAACCCATTCTTCCTGGGCCAACATTGCTTGAACAAGACAGCCCTGCATGGGGGTTTGTACACTTCACAACCACAGGCAACAAGGCAAACTGACATAATCTTAGGCGCCAGCGCAGAAGCCACAGTGACGTGGAAGATCCAGACTTGTCAATACCTAGAGCAAGCATTCCCCCCACACAGCCAAGCACTACAGACATATGCCGAAGGTTTCGCAAGGACATACGAACCCCTCATCGAGCCCCTCGACAGAGAAAGCCTCACGCAGCTTACCAGGCTTTTCGAGACCACATGCAGCCTTGCGCTCAGACTCTGGAAGCTAAAAACCAATATCCGCGTCGAGGCGCTCGGCGATGCAACCCTCCACCGGTTCCAGAGCATGTTCGGCGACATGGAGGCGCATCCAACCGTCGGTCTCTTGAAAGGCGATAAGCGGTTCGACGGCCGCCCGATTTGTGTGGTAGTGCGCCCGCGGATTGTCTCGGAGCCAGTGGAATCTGAGAATCGCGGACGAGGCATTGTCTGGTCGCCTGCACAGGTTTGGGTGTCTAATTGGGAGGATGCAGGGTATTAGTGGATGGTGGCGCTGGACTAGTGGTTGATATTGCGTTTTGGGTGTTCAGCTTGAAATGCAGGTTTTGCTGTAGCGTGGAGGTTGAAATAGAACGGTCGTTTTGTAAAGCTAGTGCTTATTCGTTGACGAATCGAGTGTAAATTGCCCCTCATGCGATGTTAAGCTTGATTTTGAGTGTTGCAGTGCCGGATATGTCGGCATGAAGTGATTGCGTCTTGTCTGCCTTGTAGTATTTATTAAGAGACATTCTCTTATTCCGAAGTCTAGACTCGAAGCTGTAAGTTAGTGCATTACACTTATTGAGATCCCTGCAAGCTTTCATCATGACCAAAGTTACCCAGTCTTTGCCAGAAGCTCCGTCGGTGGGAACTGACACGTCGGTGAGCGATGAGTCGGAAAGCCCTCCGCCCGTACTGTTGATTGCGGTGATGGGAGTGACAGGCTCTGGCAAGAGTAACTTTCTTCGGCTCTTGACTGGGAGACACGATGAAGATGGGCCCCAAGTTGGACATTCACTTGGATCCTGTAAGTCAAAACTGGCCTTGGTGAATGATGATCGAAGACTAACTGCGAGCAGGCACTCAGAAGACTGAAGCCTATGAGTGTCTCATCCAGGGCCAGCAGTTTGTCTTCTTTGACACGCCCGGTTTTGATGACACGTACCGAGGTGATGCTGACATTCTTGCTGATGTCGCTCAAGCCCTCAGCTCTTCGTACATGAACAATGTCAAGCTCAGTGGAATCATTTACCTGCACCGCATCAAAGATGAGCGAATGACCAATGCCATCATGCGAAACCTCACCATGTTCCGAAACCTCTGTGGTGATGGCGCTTTTGAGAACGTCATTCTTGCAACCACATTCTGGGATGAGTTGCAGGATGAGTCAAAGGGTGCAGCTAGAGAGCATGAGCTGATCTCAACTCCTGAGTGGTGGGGGTATATGAGCAACAAGGGCTCAAGGATTCGACGATTCCAGAACACAAGAGAGTCTGCTCTTGAGATTGTCAACGAGCTAGTTGACCTTCCTGCTGTGACCCTACAGATCCAAGAAGAGATCGTAGAGCAGGGTCTAGGAGTCGACCAAACAACAGCAGGTGAAGCTCTCAATGAGGAACTCAACAAGCTTCGAGAACAACACCAAGCCCAACTCAACTCCATCCGCGAAGAAAAAGAACAAGCCATCAAAGACCGCGACGTGCAACTCGAGAAAATGCTCAATAAGCTCGAACAAGAAAAACAGCAATTCATGCGCCGTCTCGAAAGCGAGCAAGAAGCCCTCCACGCCGACCGCCGCGAACAGCAACGCCGCATGGAACAAGCCTTCAACGACCAACTCGTCCGTCTAGAGCGCGAGCGCAAGGCAAGAGAAGCCAAGATCCAAGATCTGGAAACACGACTAAGTACCGAGCGCGCAGATGCCAACGAGCGATTTCAAGCTGCTATGGCAGAATCGAACCGCATGATCAGCGCGCTGAAGCTAGAGATGCAGACGGCGCGTGCGGAGGATAGGGCGGAGTATGATGAGACGATTAGGAAGATTGAGGAGAGGCAGAGAGGGGCGGTTGATGAGGCGGGGAGGTGGAGGGGTGAGGTGGAGAAGTTGAATAGGCAGATCAGGGATGCGAGTATGGCGCAGGTTGCGGCTCATGGGGTGGAGAAGAGGAGGATGGAGGCGAGGATCAGGGAGCTGGAGCAGATGAGGAACACGAGTAACACGAACTTTTGGGATGTCGTTGGGAATGTTTCCAATGTTGCTACCGGAATCTTGCTGAACTTGCTATGAAGTCGAGCTCGCTGGTGTTTAGCACGCTGAACTTCTGGCGTGTTAAATAATGGATCCGAGGGACATGACCTTAGAGCATCACCATACTTCTTCTTGATATTCTCCCATTCAGGTGCTGGGTATGACTCCCTGATGATGCGGAAATGTTGTGATCCATAGCTCTCCCGACAGATCAGCAGGTTTCCCCTACTCGTTTGTTCAGGTCGCTCGTAGTCCCCAAAGACGATGTACTCCAGGGACTTGATACCCTTGGAAGAGAAGGCCCACTGAATGAATGTCCTGAACGTACAGTGCAAATACTCTTTAATAGGGTCATCACCTTCGTCTACCGCTGGGGTATCATCGATGGGATGTTTACCGACTTCCGTCGTGATTGCCCAAGACTTAGAACCAGGCTCCATGTCGGTACGCGTTTGGCGGACGTGAACGACTTTCAGACACTCCTTTCTGGAGAAAGGGTTTAATACATAATACTATATCTGTCAGTATCTAACAAGGGATGGAGAAAGGGTTTATTACTTTAATCTAAATCAGTTAGCATTTGATAAAGAAAAAAGTCTTGAGTCTTACCAGGAATTCGGGCGCGCAAGATAAAGCAATGAACTCGAGATCCATTTGATAAAAAGGCGTAGAGGTTGGACGGTCCCTGAAGACTTCCGTATCAAAGCACCCAACCAACATACATGAATGATCTATCCAGTATCGAGCGCTTGGAACATAGGACCTCGAATGGTTTACAAATTTCTTCAATGTCGATTTATGATGACGGACATGGTGCCATGTATATATGGGAAGTCCCCCGCCGACCTGGCCGAGATAGAACTCTTCAAGTCCCTCAAAAGAATCCAGCAAGACCTCAATTGGATCCTCGTCATGGTATATACGCCATCCGGCTCGGTTCATGGGCCATGTTTCCTGGAGCTCCAGCTTTCTTAGCCTGACTGGGACTTTACGCTGTGCCATTGCTAGCACAAAGTCATCCCATTGAGGGCATGGCCGGATCGTTAGAGACTTGAGAATCTCGAAGTCGACAGCCTCTGCCAAAGTTGCTGACAGAGGAACTTGGCTCAGAACTAGGGTATGCAAGTTGGGAAACTTGACACGAGTAGAGCGCTTGATAAGGCCAAACACCATTTCATGTTCCTAGATCCCAGCTTGATTACTTTCCATCAGCATTCTTCTTGGAATTCCATTGATGTAAGTGATTCACCAACCTGAATGACTTCCAGTGATCCTTTTCGCATTCCTCAAGTAGCTGGGTAATGGTTTCTTCGAAACTATTGAAGGCTGCTGGCCTGGCGACAATGCTTTCATCGGCTGCTTTTCGACAGATTTGTAGTTTTTGACTGTGTAGACAAATTCTAGAATAGTGCTCATCTTTGAACCGCAGATCAATATGTCTGGCGAGGAGAAGTCTATAGAGCGGAAGGTCGGCGAGTTTGATTCCAAAAATGCCACGTTTGTTCCAGGCTGGTATAACTATAGATTTGCAGACGGCTTGAAGAGTAGCAGAATGCAGGTGCTTTGACGTCAGAGAAAGACCTTTGACGTCTTCTGTAGGTAGCTAGAGAGAGTGTTTATGAGATTCTGTACAGCAAAAGAGTAGGAATTTATCCTACCGCATTGGTGATGGAATCCAAAATCTCCTGGGGTAATTGTTCAAGCATGGTCGTGATACGGTTGGCGGCCAACGTTGGTCCGTGATCAAGGTCCTGTATTGGAATTTATGCCTTGTCGCAATGAGGGGTCAAGGGCTTCTTATACCCCAAGCAGCTAAATAAGATTTGTGATTGAACCTTCCTCAAGGCTTATTGTAATTTAAGCCGGACAGTACCTTGACACGAATGACCTGCCTCGAGGTTGAGCTACTTGGGAATTCTCAATGTCGGCGTGATCTACTTTATATAACCTCACTTATCAACCTATCGGCATTTTTTATTGAAGCCAGCAGTAGTTTAACACGACAACGGTGCAAATTTGATATGAAATTAATAAATAATTCTTCTGAGATCACCAAATGAATGAACTGCTTCTTAAGCTTTGCGTGTTGGGGTTAAGTTTCCTTCAACGCCTCAACTTTATTGATGCATGCTGTGGCACACCTTGGAGTAGGGTCTGTCCAATCAGTCACTGACGATAAGAATTAATGTGGCTCAAAGATAAACAATCTCATCAATCACGTCACTCATCACGTTAAGGTCAAATCTCATGTTTGTCATTATTGATCTATTATTCATATCTAGACCATACCAAAACTTTTATTTACCTCTCACGGTTGTAGGTAGGAGCAGGCTTGGGCTTGTTATCGAGAATCTTCTCAATCTCCTCCAAAACCTTATCGTCGATCTTCTTGTAAATCTCAAGCGCCTTAAAGTTATCCTCAAGCTGCTCAACCTTTGTCGCACCGAGAATGACAGTGCTGACGTTGGGATTCTTGAGGGCCCAGGCAAGAGAGAGCTGGGCGACGTTTCCGCCGAGACGCTCAGCGACTTCGGAGAGCTTCTTGACCTTTTCGATCTTGGCCTTGCCGGCTTCGGTTTGAAGCTCGTTGACGGTGTTCTCGAAGAAGGCCTTGTTGGTGGCGAATCGCGAGTCCTCGGGAATTCCGTTGTTGTACTTGCCGGTCAGGAGACCGGAGGCGAGAGGGGACCAGATTGTGGTGCCATACTCGAACTGGTTGAAGAGGGGAGCGTACTCGACCTCAAAACGCTCACGGTGGAAAGCGTTGTACTGAGGCTGCTCGACGACTGTACAGCCATTAGTATCTGTCATGGCCTCAACCATCAAAAGACCTACCAGGAGCAATGAGGTTATAGCGCTCAGCAATGTGAGTAGCCTCGGTAATCTGAGCAGCGGTCCACTCAGAAGTACCCCAGTAGTAAGCAAGGTTCAAGTTGCGAATGACCTGAGTAAATCCCTCAACAATCTCCTTCATGGGAGTAGCGTAGTCGGGACGGTGAGCAAAGACAACATCGACGTAAGGCTGCTCAAGACGCTTGAGGGAGCTCTTGAGACCCTCGACGACGTGCTTGCGGCTGAGACCTCGAGTGTTGGGCTCCTTGCGGCCAGTACCGAAGAAGACCTTTGTGGTGAGGACGTACCTAAACAAGTCAGTACAAATCGTCTTTGGGGGCTTGGTGCTATTTACTCATCACGAGGCCAGCCGAGCTCCTTGAGGGCACGACCCATCTCAACCTCAGATTCACCATTGGCGTAAACCTCAGCGGTATCGAAAGTGTTGACACCATGATCCCAAGCCTTTTGAAGGATCTGCTTCACGATATCGCCCTTTTGCGTACCGCCGTATGTCAACCAGCCACCGAGACTGAAGACACTGACCTTGAGACCAGTAGGTCCCAGGTGGCGGAACAGCATGTCCTTGGGGTCGTAGGCGGTTTCAACAGGCATTTTGGCGATGTGTCTGGAAGAGAAGTGATAGAGATGAAGGTTTGATTGTAGGAGGAGGGGCGTTTTCTTCCTATATAAATGGAATTGATGTCATTCTGGATGGTCCAAGCGAAATGAGGGGTATTTAGATGGTTGATACAACGATGATGGCTCCACGCAAACAACTGACGACAGTTTAGCGTAGCAGTTCTCCATCCCAAGACCAATCAGAGGACCCAATGCTTGGGACTATCCCCAGCCTCAAACACCCAACGTCTTGTCATTGGAGCGTTAGTATTAATAATTCAAAGATAGCGGGGCCAGGCCGGCGAACAGTCACTTCCTAGCTTCAATGACGCCTACTGCACAAGAGATAATGGATTTTGGCACACACACGCATTCTTTCCAGTTGCCTATTGTGCTTGGGTGTCATCGGGGTTCTTTTTGAGTGCTTACACTGAGTGCTTCTTTACCGTTCCATCTACCGAATCGAATTGCTTATGACATCAAGGTATGAGGATTACATTAAAGCCGAGCCTAAGTCCGGGCTAAGGCCACGTTTTCCCCTCATTGAGATGAACCTTGTTATCAATCAGGGTGATTGGTGTTTTATTGACCGAGGTACGCAGTTGACCCAGTTATCTTCATCGCCCCGCACAAGCTCATCATTCCAAACGTGCATAAAACATTGCCCGTGAAACCTCAGTGACTTTTGCATGTTCCTAGAGCAACTCGTATGCCCTTCCACATGGGCGCCCAAGCACCAAATACAGCAGTCACACCTGTGCAGATGATCATAGGTCCGTATTGCGTTGCGTAACCGAGTGCTTCGTTGGACAGATGTGCTTTTGCTTGTAGCAATGCGCCGCTTAATGGCCCGGCGGTGACAAAGCCGATACCTCGTCCGCCCATGAGCATGCCGAAAATGAGAGCTGAATCAGCGGCAGAGTCGTCTTTTTGGATGTCGGTTGACATGTTGGACCATGTTGAACTGAAGCCACCGGCGAAGAAGCCGTAGACGATGACAAACACTACCAGGTTTGCGAGGTCCAGCGATAAACCCCACAGAAGCCAGATCGGCAGGGCACTTCCGATTGAAGCGATTGTTACGGCTTTTGTTGCTGAGAATTTGTCGCCCAACATGCCGTGCACGATACCGCCGGGGACGGATGCTACAGAGAATAAGGCAAGAAGAATTGGACCGGTGATACTCGGTAGACCGATCGTTGATGCGTAGCTGGCCAGGTACGTGCTCGGCATGAGATACCCAAGTGATTGAATGATCACACCAGCTTGCATCATCCAGAAAGATGTATGGCGAAGGAAGCGGAAAGATAGCGGTTGAACCTGGACTTGAGTGTGCAATGGGATCCGTGGTTTGATAAAAACGAGTGTTGGGAGAGTCATTGCGGCTGATGCACCCGCCCAGGCCAAGAGAGTAGCCTTGAGACCAATCCGGCGAAGCAGAGCATCAAAGACAAACGGCATCGCAATACCTTCACTCAGTCAGTATACGATCTTAAGACTATTTATTTGGAGTCATACCTGTCCCCGACTTGCCAGCCCACATAACCCCCAACGCCATCCCCTTCCTCTCAACAAACCACTCATTCATATAATGCGAAATCGGACAAAACAAAAGTCCACAACCAATAGAGTACAGCGCCCCCTGTGTAGCGATAAGCCCCGCGATAGTGTTCACAAACGCAGACGCAGTGAGGCTAGCGACCGTCACTGCAAGACCAAGCGGCCCGCAAAGGTGTCGCAGCCGCGGATACCGCGTGAGGATGAGGAAGGCAAATGGCATCATGAGATACATTACACCTTGTTGTAGTGCTCCGATAGTGGCGATTGTTCCGGATGATGCTGTGCTGATGGGACTTCCTGGACGGCTGTAGTATTCTTGGAAGATGCCGAAGGAGACGGAGTAGCCTGTTGTTTGTTAGTGTTGAAGTGTAACAAGTGAGGAAGATGTACCCCAAATTGGGAGCTGTGCCATGGTACAGCACATCAAAGTTAGATACGCATCTTTGCCGCGGTCAGTAGGCGGGAGTGAATCTGTCGGTGACTGAGAAACATTTTCCTGGCGTTCAGCATCAGGCGGACTATCAGTCCCGCACCGCTGTTCCTGCAACGACTCCATAGCATAAGCGGTCTCTGAAGAAGACGACATCTTCACAATCAATTGTCAGACAGTAATTAGTCAATATTGGAGTAAACAATTGCGGTTAGTCGGAAGGATTGAGGGTGAAGGGTTGGCTTTTGGACGGATATAAGCTCAGACTGCGCCCTTGCTTTGACAGTCGCGTTGACGTAGCCGATCGGGGATCGGTTAATGATCGACGTGTTTGCTCTCTGTTTTGGGGAGTTTGTGCAACACGGCCAACACCGCAGCAACGTTGCGAACTCGGAGCACTGCATGAATTGTGCAGAGTTTGCTTGTGAAAATCTTGTCAAGATAAGAATTTCGAATTAATTACTATTTATTCCTGTTCGCTATGTGAGACGTTGTATGTTTTTGTGCACACAATCTTAGTTGGCTGCAATATCGCTTCCTCGCTCGCATTATCCAACGAGTTTCCCATCACTCCACTGCAAATACTCCCCGTCGTAATTTGCGTCGTTCGACTTACGGTATCGGGGTAAGTCGCGAGTTCCAAAGAACCGCATGTATCGAACTGAGTGTACCCTGTATGCTTCTTCCTCTGTACTTTATGCAGCGAATCGTTAGAAGGTGGCTCTGAACTGCCTGAGTCGTTTGACGAGCCCATCCATTTCGGTGCAAAGCGCTTGAAGAACTTGCGAAACGTTGGCATGCAGCCGCATATGATGAAGAGGTTAACTTCCACGAATGACCAGACGTTTGCAGGAGCTGCGATCCATGGAATATCTAATGCTCCCAAGAGTGAGGGTAGGTAGATCATACGGATGATGGAAGTCGTGACAGTTCTGCTGGTGTTAGTCGACGATAGTGTTGTTGGCGGTTCAACTTACATGGTAGCAATGCCTAGCATGATGCCCAAGCCAATCTTTTGCCCCAGCGGCATCTTCAACCGGACAATCATCGGCATAGGAATGGCGAAGAGAATAATGTCTGAGATAATATTGGCGACAGCGATAATGATGTACATGACGGCATAGTCAATGCACTTTCCGCTAGCGAATAAGTAGGGATCCCATGCTGTCTCTCTTGGTTGACATCCGAAGAGTAGCAAACTGGCGATGATGATGGTGTATAGAACAACGAATGTGATAGTCACAAAGATCGCTCTTCTGAACCATCTCTGCGGGGATACTTGAAGGTAGAAGGTTAAGAGTGAACTTTTCGTGAGACCATTGCAGATGATGAAGGCTGGAGCGGCGATGTAAGAACTCTATGAGGCGTAAGCAGATTACCGTAGCATTGAGGTGGAGATCATACCAGCATGTGCTTCTCAAAGACGTCAATGGGCATTTCCCATGCATGATGACACAGGCCTCCGATCGATATTGACCCTTGGGACGTGAGCAGAGGCCCAATCCAATGATGAAGGGTACTCACATATCTGAGCCGACTGCATGACAATAGAGAAGATCTTCAAGTCACAATGTCAGCCTTCTCATAAATCCTACTTTTTCACTTGATGTCATACCCATGCCAGTGTGATCAAAACTAAGCCACCAAGTTAGCTGCAGGTCCCTCGATTTGAGCCATCACATACCATCATCAATCTTCAACCCGCGCGTTATGTAATACTTTACATACGATCTTTGCAACAGACACAAAATGGCCAGAGATCCGAGGATGCCGAAGATGAGAAAATGTTTAAGTGCATCTTGCTGTTGAGGATTGTCAAAGTCGACGACGTATCCTTCCGGCGGCGGTAGAAACGTGATCACGCCGTTGGTAACTGGATAAGAAGACATGTCAGATATGATTTATTCATTTCTACGGGAAAGAATTGTCTTGGTGTTATATGTAGGGATGATTGATTTGATCAGTGCGTTTTGTGTTGGTTCATTTCTATTCAGATAAAGTCCGAAATCCTCACCTTGGGAGTTTGCTGAGCTAGTGGATGGGAAACCCCACTGTGAACAAACAGTCTTAACGGACTATGGTAGCAGAGCCAACGGACCTTGGTCGCCTTGGTCATTGTGCTGTCACCTTTACTTCCAAGCTGTAGCAGAGAGACGCATCAGCTGAGGGACCTGGGGCTTCACCCAGAAACATCCGATGTACGTACTACTATCGGAGATCGTCAAGTTAGTTGATTATAACCGTTCTAGTGCAAGCCTTATCACTCATGTCTCAAGTGTTTGTCCAGGTGATATTCCCAAAATGGGTGTCAATAAGAGTCTAAAGCGTCTCCCATTGGCGCTTCAGTCAGCCACGTCTTGGCAAGGGGATTGAGCCAGATCCATTTGACCAACTGAGAGATCTCGCAGAATTTACAGTTCGTTTATTCAGTGCTAGCTGATATCTATTGAGTGAGTGTTGGATGTAGGAATGCGGAAGAGAATTCTTCAGCGGCTTGGTTAATTGCTGTTGGGTTTGAGGCTAACTCAACCAGTTACAAGAGACATATTTGACGCTTGGGAAGATGAATAGAAGTCTATGCAGGGGTCATAGATTCTGGGCTCTGCAGGGATGAACTTGAGATGATCATCCTGGCTAATAACCATGTCGATACCTGCTTCTAGATCTTGTTGGTCGAAGGAATCTGACACCAGATGCCAAGGTTCAGGCAGATCTAATGCAGCCCGACTCTCTTATCACATTCTCGTCGCGTCTTTCCGTTGATGTCTCTCGTCAATAAATATCTCTAGCATCCGTAGAAGTGTCTCGTGGCAGTATCCTTCAGATCTGTCCTCTCACTTGATCAACATCCCAACATGAACCAACTCGCTTCTATTTTGCTTATCGCCACGGCCTTTGCCGGCAATGCGTATGCATCACCTAGCGGCCCTCATTCAAACACTGGTCTGCTCCAGATGGTTACCTACGTCAAACGTAATCCCAACATGACGCTCGACGAGTTCTGGCAGTATTGGGATACCCAGCACGCTCCGAAGGTGATCCCTCTGGCCACGCACTTTGGTATCGCTCGATACCAACAGGTAGATTGACCCCCTTGCCATTCCATACCTATCACTGGGCCGAACTGACTTCCTGCAACTCAGGTCCGAGTCGCTGGAAAGATCGTACCTACCAATGCGGGCGCAACTGGGCCAGTATCCAATCAGCTAGTGGACTTTGACGGGATTGCCATGTTCCTTTACGAGTCAGCTGATGTCTTGATCGATATGCTCTCTCACCCTTACTACGTCAACGTCGTTGAACCGGACGAGCATGTCTTCATTGATAAGTCAGCTCATGGAAATGGCATGGTCGCGACTTATATCGGCGAGCATATCGATGCAGTGGATGATGCGAAGAGTGTTTGGAAGGGAGACAAGAAGGTACTTTCGAAATACCAGAAGCTGTTCAAGAAGTATTGATCGGATGAGAGAGAACTATGCGATGGGGAACTAGACTATGGGCTCCATAGATATGTAATACACGATAAAGTTTTCCTCTTACAGAACAGTTAAACCCTCCAAAGATAAATGTATCTCAAAGTGTACATGTTTGTCTGAGCCAGGCACTCACAGCTCCGTCAATCCTTCTCATACTAAGCCCTGATGCTTTCCATAATCACTCCAAAGGCCTTCTGACTGATCATAAACGTCGGGGCAGCAGGAAATCCTCCCGGTGTACGTGGGAAGACTGAGGCATCCACAACCCGGAGTCCATCGACACCATTGACCTTGAACTCCGAATTAACGCAGTAGTTTCTATCCCCGGCTGGTCCCATGCGACAAGAAGAAGTGGCATGGTGACTAAACGCATCATCCATGATACCCTGCCGAATACTCACACCGGGCCGAGGCTCAACAACCTTGAATGGAGCATAAGGTTCACCAGTAGCGTTGAAGATACGCATGGTATGCTCAACACCTTCTTGGATAGCCTGAAGATCCCGATCTCCCTTCTCAGCGAAGTAGTTGAAGTTGATATTCGGTGCTTGCCTGGGGTCTTTCGATCGGAGAGTGATTGTCCCGGCTTGGTTGCCTGGTTGCATCTTGACGATGGACCAGAACCATGAGGTCGGAGGGGCTTGCCATGTAGAGTACCCGGGGAAATACCCGCGAAATACTGTTCCTGCGGCGCCAAAGAGGTACAGATCTGTGTCGTTTGTTTCGCTGACGCTGGATCTGTAGAGAAGTGAAATCGGAGCAGCGCCCTCGCCGTAAGCCCCGGTATGAGATCGGTTCCATTCCTGATAGCATGTGTCGTTGGCTTGGAGTGTGAAGGGACAATTCTCAAAGGGATTGTTCTCCCACGGTACAGAGGCTTCGACGGTTACGCCGCCTTCATAGTTGTCTTGTAGATATTTGCCCTGCCTTTGTCAGTTGTAATCTAACCCTCAGATGAAAGACCTACAACTGCCGGTAGGTCAACGATGACCGGAATGTCAAGACTCTCGAGCTCCTCCCGAGGACCGATGCCACTCAGCTTCAGGATCTGGGGCGTATTGAAAGCACCACCCGCCACGATGACTTCTCTCGATGCGGTGACGTTGATCAAGCGACCAGATTCAGACTCATCGTAGCGTTTATCAGCAGAGTACAACCCTTCACCCTTAAGATACTCGACTCCGTACGCTTGTGGTTTCCCATTCCGACCGTCTTTGAACAGCACGCGGGTAGCCAATGAATGGGTACTGACCGTCAAAGGATACCTAGCAGATCCATTTGCTGTTCTAGCTGACATTGTCTCATGTAAATATCGCCATGCGCCATTGCGCTGTCGAAGACTGTCTATGTGGAGGGGGATTTGGTAAATGCCAGGCGAGTATCGATCTTTGTTCAATCTATTGATGTCCCGCTGCATGAGACTGCCAACTTCAGCGGCATCTTTGACTTGAATGCCCTCTGTTTGCTGAAATGCACGTTTCAGAGATTGTACGACGCCTGCACGACCAGTAATGTAAGAGATGTTGTTGCGGTTGCTCTGTAGGGCTTGTCAGTAATTATGCAGTAGATTGCTGCCTATAAGTTGAAGCCTTATGCGGCGAACAAATGTGATAAGGGCATGATCCTTTTTTACTGACTTCTCAGTGAATCATAGCCCTTGCGAGCCGTTACGTACCTGGATGAACCCGCCAAAGCCGTGGCCAGGAGTGTCCTTTGGGGCATAAGTGCAGTTCTCAATATCGATGAACAGCTCTCTCATCTTGTCAGACCTCCAAGACTCGTCGCCGGTAAGCTCAGCGATAGCGTCCCAATCATTATCAGGTGGCAAGGCAAAATTCATGGCATTGAGCTGAGCAGAACCACCAAGCGTCGCGCCTCGTGGATACAGTATACCCAGTCTATCAAGTCAGAACATGTCTCTAGCTGAGGAGGAAAGGAATTTCTTACGGTTCGGAACCCTCAGGAGGATCAAGACCTGACCACAAAGTGCCGTTGGATAGTCTGTATGCATACTTGGAGTCTCTGCGAGCTTGAGTCTCGTTTTGATAGTGGTTTACGTAGAAGGACCACGACATGCTCGGATGCTCAGCGACTTGATCTGCCCTGGAAATTGTGAGCAATTTTCATCGCTGATAGTATCTTGGCGCGCTTACATGGCGGGAATTCGCTGCAGAGGCGTGTTGCCTTGGTCACCACCAGCCTCTATCAAGAAGACTGAGTGGCCGGCTCGCGCCAGATTCGAACTGGAGGAATTGTCAGTAGGGGTTTACATCGGAAAGAACATACTCACGCCAAAGTCCCTCCACCGAGTCCTGATCCAATGATGATGTACTCATATTGATCTGGAGGGTTGGTCGGAAGCGCAGTTGCTAGACCAGTGAGAATGCTCAAAGATGCAAGTTTCATAGTGTCGGATTATTAATGTTATCGTCTTCTGGTTTACAGACGTCTTTAAGCTTTGGGACCTTCAAGTATTTATACACATGTTGAATAGCATATGGTTCGTAATCCTGATCCTTCAGTACAAGATCGAGAACTTGCAAACTAAACGGACTTATGCAGCATTCATCATCATCACCATAGCGAAAGTGGCTGCAGATTAAGTGTATCACAGCCTCGTAATGCCGATCATCGGGATGTTACCCATATTATCCAATGAGGATCGATTCGATAAAGTCATTCTGCAACCATTTAAGCTTGTTTGTAAGGTCTTACATGGATGGAGTGGAGTGGAAGGATGCGGTACGCTGATTAAATGTAAGCCCGAGCCACGCGTCATCGGATTTCTGTGTGAAAAGTCATCCGCAAATCCGATCGTCAGCCCGCGCCGATGCTGCGAGCTCCAACACTTTATAGCACTTTCCTTAGGGAGAGTTTCTTGAATTATTCTTATACTAATCGTTTATGTTTCCTAATTTTATTTTAGGTCTCCTTGCAGCACAGTATATATCCTTGGAGCTTCTCCAGCAGGCCATCTACGAACAGCGCAGCAACATCGTCTTCCACTTTCAACAATTAAGTGCACCGGAACATGCTTCCTCAATAGATTGTCTTGAAAACTTAAGTTGCCACTTAGAGTATGTTGTTCAATTCTTGATGGAGGTGAGCCATCTTATTGGGCAATTGTGTTGGGTAGCCGGTATACTGCCCGAACTGACTTTGTAAGAGTGTTATTTAGAGTTGATAGTCCCCACAGCTGATGGCTCACATCACGCGCCTCACACACGAGCCATCTTATGCAACTGCAAACGCAGCTCCAGCAGCAAGACCCATTACTCGCAGGACGCGGCGGATCGCAATAGATATAAGTTTCGTAAAGCGCGCATTTAGAGTTAAACCCCCCCCGAATACTCGGGACGAACTCACGGGGTGGACCTGAGGCAGTAGATTGCCTCAATCGCGATCTGAGGCACGATGAAACCATACGCGACACTTAGGGATACCCCTAGCCTCCTTACCAAAATGAAGCAACGCAAAGGTTCAATTGCAACATTGACCCAGATCCGACATTTGACGTTTCCGCCAACCGATAATCTATAGAAAATATGAACTAGGGCACTTTCGGATCACCGCTCATCCGGTCTTCAATTCTTCTCCTCGGCAACGGGAGTATGATCACCAACGAGGATACACTGTTTTACCACGGCGCTTACACCCCAGAATAGGCCCATCCTGAAGATGAAGCGTAAAAAATACTCCGTGGGAAACGTCTCATGCTCACTTAGCGCCAATGAGAGTCTCTTTTGCGATGTTTCTGTCGCATACAAAGACTCGACGACACTGCCACTTATTCCAACATCAGTCTTATCACCACTTTCACTTCTTACAGCTGGTCTGTTCTCTTACACTCACACCCTCCATCACTTCAACATCCGTCCTCTTCCGTGCATCACATCTCAAACGCAAACATGAAGTTCACCTCATTCCTTCTTGGCTTCGCTGCCACTGCTATCGCCAGCCCCATCAGCAAGCGCGCTGTTTTCAGCCAGACTACATACGACGATCTTTCCATCAGCGGTGGTACCGCAGGCAATGCCCAGCAAGAGGCTCTGCAGAAACTTAGCGGTCTACCAACGGACCTATCAACGGTTGAAAAGTCTGACTTGGACTTCCTCAACAGTGTCAACCAGATTGCGAATGACGCCGAGGATGAGGCCTTTAATCCTGCTATCGACGCAGCTTCCGGCGAAGCAGCCGATGCTCTTCAGGTAAGCCTTTCCATCGAAGGTCAATAAAGAAATAAATCTAACGGTTTTGTAGCGCGGAAAGATCAAGAACAAGGTCTTGAAGTTGACTGCTACTATCCTCAAGCTGGAGGCTCAGCAAGCGCAGGGTGAGGATGTGGCTGATACGTTGGCGGAGGAGAACAAGAAGTTGCAGAACAACATTTCGCAGGACAAAGATGAAGCTGGGAAGGCTTCGACTTTCCTTGCTTTCGATGCGACTACAAGCTAAGAGGATAGAGTAATGGCGATGAGGGGGTTGGTGTCAGTATTGTAATATGCAGGCATACAAAGTATATCAAGCAATGTAAGCATATTCTGACCAAGAGAATATAGTCAAACGCATGTTCTAGAGAGGCGAGGCAAGTACGCCGAGTTTACTTGGAATTGTATTGTGGAGAGGACGGTATCGTCTGAAACCCCAACCCCCAATGTTCGGCATCTCGGTTTGATGTTCCCGCGAGGCCAAATCTAGTAACTCCACACGTAACCCCACGATCATACATCTTACCAGTTCCTCTGTAAAACCTTGTCTTCGGTTTCTATAACACCAGTAGACTGTCATCAACTCACCATGCTCGACTCAGATCAGTCCTGGCCTTTATGGGGCAATGACTCCCTCGACGGCGCATTTGATCTCGATACCCTGGGCGACAACGCCGTCGTGACCAAGGTCAATCACCCTTTCTTATTCGGCTACCGTCCTTCCAGCCCAAATGGCCGGGGAATTCTCATTCTCGGAGGCGGCGGATATGTTCAACTCATGGTCGGTCGCGAAGGCGTCGCCGTCGCAAAATGGCTCAGCAGTCTTGGCTTCTACGCGTTCGTCCTGGTGCATCGCTTCCCAAACAGCGAAACAGGTGCTCAAGCGCCACTAGATGATGGAAGGAGAGCTCTAAAGATTATATCTGAGAGTGGATTTGCTCCAAAGGGTATTAGCATCTGCGGTCTCTCATCTGGCGGTCATCTTGGCGCTGCTCTTTTGGCAGAGTATCCTCAAATCTGGACATCGCCAGATCCCGAAATGCCTCAGATCGAGTTCGCCATATTGGGTTACGGACCTGTTTCAACAAATGCGGCTGGACGTACAATTGTTGACAACAAACCTCCTCTTCCACCCAAAGAAAAACAGGAATTATATGACATCGTACAACCAGATGTTCAGCTCCGATCTCCTGCGCCGCCAGTGTTCATTGTTTACTCTAATAATGACCCTATTGTACCTGTTGTCAACGCATATCGCTTAGCAGATGGCTTTACACGGGTTAGATCACCTGTTGAGTTGCATATCTTCGCCGATGCACCTCACGGATTTGCGTTGGATAGTCCGAAGAGTCTACCAGTCTCGAAGTGGCCAGCGATGTGCGAGGCATGGTTGAGGCAAAATAATTGGATAGATTGAAAGAAATTTACGCACTATATTATCCTGATATCAACGCTCAGCGTTAAATAGCTTTGGGGGTGTTTTATAGTAACTTCTTCACCTAGGGTGACGATAGGAATAAAGAGCTCACAGAGAAGTACAAGAAGTGGCAGAGGAAGAAATGGGATATGCCTGCACATTTCTTGCTTTTATTACAAGCACAGTCATAGATTCCACATATCGAGTCCATATATGAGCATTGTGCAGTAAGGAGAGACTTAAAATGAAGCAACCCTCGTTTCAAAGCCCTATCATCGCAACGGAAAATTCCTTGATGTATCTGCGTAGCCACACTATAAGGAGAATGCTTTTCTCAGTTGTGAAGAATACATGTGCGAACTGTGGAGTATGATAGGCCGCCTGGTTGCAACGAATATTTATTTTTATCGAGTTAAGTTGAGTCAGCGTTGTAATTTCTCATCCTCAACTGCACTTCTGCCTTGCGATCTCTTGATACTGGCGCCAACTTCTCATTACTTGATTTTCAAACCATCAGAGCTATGGTGGGGTTGCCAACCTTCCTCGCTGCCTCGCGTAGCAGCTGGCAGAGACAGGCGGTTACGCAACATGAAGCATGTCAGCTTGGGCGGCCACTATCGTAGCTCCACGTGGCCCTAGCGTAATACAAGGTAATAAGAGAAGGTCTGCTGACCACTTGAGGTTCCATTTCACTTTGAAAATGAAAATTGGTCAGCAGTTCGGATATCACCATTCCAATTTTTGTATTTGTTATTTGCCTTGCACCATGGAAGAGCCAATCGTGAACGTGTTAAGTAATGTACAACAGATCATCTATTTAAACATGCCATCTTTCCGTGATGCCACCAAGCCTATTGGAATGGGTAATCATACTCCTCCTCCTCCTTCGCAGCCTAAAGCTTAACCTTATAGGCGGCAGTCATCCCCATAGTTCTAAGTACTGTATCAAATTTGTCCAATCAAAACCTCGATGCTCACAACACTTTCTTCTACAATGAATGATATTACCATTCCGAAAGGGAATCATCCCACCCCTCTGGCAGTGAGCACAGCTTTTCAAGAGCTTGCCGACGCGGTCAGCAAACTACTCAGAGAGCCGCTTCCAAGTCCACCATCTCATGGCGTCATAACAAGCACAGACTCCACAACTTCTTTAAGGAAGGAGATTCTGTTGGACGTTCAAAAGCTTGTCACGGCACTAATGCCAGAAAAGCCTATCTTCGCTTCATTTCATGATGGAATGGTCCATGACCCCCTCGGCAGTGGTGCCTATGCTTTCCAAGGAGGACTCATCCAGCCATTAGTGGAAGCACTTGTACGAGATGAGGTAATGGTAGCTTGCCAAAAATCCTCTTCTGTCAACAAAGAGGTCAACGGCAGCTCTCGTCTCCATCCGCTTCCTGAAGATACATTCAGCAATAAAATGCCAACTCAACCTATCGTTATACACGTAGGTGCGCAACCAAACAACTCTCCGCACCTAGGCACCCTCGTCGTTTTCTGCTATGCATTCTGGCTCGCTCGCAAGCTCAGCGATCACATGCATAGTGTCACTAGCCAATCTCCTAACAAACCTCCCGATATATTAGTTGAGCTGGACCTTGTTGACACGGCACCCGTCAGCCAACTATCAAGAGAGATTGACGGGATACAGTACCAGAGGTCTCTGAGAGACGTCCCTGATATCTTGAGCAGATACGTTCAAGACTACTATGAGGTCATGGGATTGCTGTCCAGCTGGGCAGATATTCCCTTCACAGTTAGATATCAACAAGATTTGTTCTCTCACCATACCATGCCTCAAGTTGTTCATCATTTAGTCAAGCATCACTCTGTCCTTGGACGCCAACTCTCACCACAGTATGGTGCTTTGGGACTACGAGCCGCATGTCCAGTGCCAGAGTGCTGCTTGTCCGAAAAGCATGGCCAACTCAACAAATACAAATACAATGACCAAATGCAAAGCTCGACAAACAGCTATGAGGCTGAAATCGTATTCCATTGCCCGCTTCATGGCCCACATACAATCAATACATGCGATTCTGCACAGCTCTCACGACTCGAGGCCAATGCACCAGCACGCAACCTTATCCGCAGTATGAGTCATCTCCTTGATGTAGGCACTCACCATGTTCGTGTGACCGGTTCAGATTATGCTGGCACATACCAAGAAGTATTCTTGTATCGACCGCTAGCAGCCTGGTCGACCCTTACAGGACTTTCCGCCGGCCGAATCCCTCACATTCTGTACGCTCCTCTGATTGTTGATTGGAGCGGTGCAAAATTGTCCAAGTCACTTTATGTCCAGGATGGGGCATATGATTCAATGAAGCTTTTGGGGGGGTACGGCTTCATAAGTTACCAGGAACTCAAAAAGAAGCATGAAGGAACTAGTTATGAAACTTTCAAGAAACTTTGGAGGGAAGTTGAGAAGTGGTTTGCTGAGCCTAAAAAGCTTTTTCGCATGTACTCTATTGAATATTTGCTTTTGGTATTGCAGGAGAGCGGAGACAATAGTACACAGTGATAGGAGGAATCTCAGGCCGTAGATACAAGCTTTAGGTAGCCAATATCGCTCAGGTATTTAAAGAACATGGTGTTCTGGAATTGATTTCATTTTAGAGACATTTCAAGAGTGAAAGTCATTCGCACTGTTTGTTAAAGTGGAGCTCGATCGCCAAGCCAACCCCACTCTAATCTCCAGCTTTTCTCCACGCGACGCGTCTGTTTATTTCCAGAAATAGCATCTCCCTCTTAGCCTAGCTATCTTTTCGAACCATCCCTCTTCAACCATGGCACCTCTACGAAAGAAGGCTACTGCCCCCAAGAAGCGACACGCGACCACTAAGCCCAAGACAACTGTACCGCGTCCTCCCCCCGCTGCCCGAGTTTTAACCGATGTATTGCTTGCAATCAAGCCTGAACACCTCGCAAACATCGCCAGCCAGGAGAAGAACCACGAGTATCGCAAATACCGTCTGAAAGACGGTGTCTCTCGCCTCTGGCTTTACGAAACCGCCGGTGGAGGTGGTCGCTCATCAATCACGTATGTTAAGCAGTTGATGTCTACTATTTATTTCCCAGGGCAAATATGACTGACTGACTGCTTCACAGACACATCGCCGTTATCCCACCGAATACCCGCCGCGAGCCAGGTTCTGTGCCGACTGAGCCTTTTGGTATTGGAAATGAAGACTTCAACGCTGGACGAAAGGAGTCCAAGTACGGATATCCGATCCTGGAGCTTTACAAACTTGTGAATCCAGTCACTCTCAAGCAAATGAAGACGCGATGGGGCATGGGAGGTGCGCCAATGGGATGGCAGTACGTGGGATCAGATATGTGGCAGAGCATATGGGGTGACGATGAGAAGAGAGACGAGAGAGTAAAGAAGATTTTTTAAGCACTATCTTGGCGTTTTACGGTCTATGAGTTATGTTACAAATGAAATCATGCGCGTTTTGCCCACGGGCATTCTGACGCGAATTATTCTGGCAAAAAAGATACCTTGCTCTTCCGCCTCAGCCGTACATTGAAGTTGCTCTGTTTCACAAACCATGCTAATTTCCGGTCAGCTTCCAGAAGGGACTACATCTGACATATGTTGCGCATCTTAAAAGGGAGTTATGTGAGAAGAGGCTTACCGTTGTTCAGATGCCATGTGTTATCCGCCGACGGGAACTCAAGCTAGATCCAACTTCTCAGTAAAGGGTCTTTCAATCGACACTAAACTTGCCTCGTATCGCCTCAATAAAGCTGGTACCATCTTATACATTTCCAACAAGCTGATGTTCTTGCCAATGCAAGTCCTCGAACCCGCACCAAAGGCAAACATGTAGTTCTCCATACGTCTCTTCTGCTCAGTCGAAGCTTCGATCCATCTCGACGGTCTCCACCGATCAGCATCATGACCGAAGATATCCTTATTGCGATGAAGAACCCAAGGGTTTACTCCAACAATTGTACCACCTGGGATATGATGACCGTCGACTTCAAGACCCCGTGCAGGGACGATACGCTCTAGCATGAGACCTGCAGCGGGATGGCACCGAAGAGCTTCTTTGACAACAGCGTTGAGGAAAGGAAGGTCTCGGACTTCATTCCAACTAACAAGTCCGTCATCGCGGGTAAATCGGCCGGCTTTTTCTTCCTCCGCTAGCTCAGACATCAACGTCCTCATATCATCTGGGTTCTTCATTAGATAGTAAAATATAGCTCGGAAGGTAATCGCCGTTGTATCTGAGCCTGCAAACATATTTGCCACGGTCAGCGCGAGCACTCGATCGTTGTTCATGAACTCTGGGTCTTTTTGATTGGCTTCGAGGAAGCGTGAGAGAAAGTCTCGTCGGCCGTTGTCTTGGTCGAACTTCATGTCGCCTAGCTTTTCGGGATCAACTCGAGCGAGCATTCGGTTGCGTGCAAAGATAGCCACTGGTGATGATGAGTTGGTGAAACCCCATTTTGTAAGCTGTAGCCTTAATGGGTTCTTGAGGAGCAAGCTGTCGAGGATTGGCAGTTGTCCGACCTATATGGCCGTCAGATTAGTAGACCCAGTCAAGGTTGCAGGGGAACATACAGGTGCTGCATAGTTAAGCAACCACTCAAGGTTTCCAATAATATTATCCACGTCTTTTCCATGGTCCACAAAGCCTAGTCTCTTGGAGTACGTCAACTCGCCAATGACATCGAAGGCATAGTACTGCAGCCATGTCCCAAAGTCAAGGACGTCGTTCTGGTTGGCATATCGCTGGTCAAGTTGTTTAAAGAACTCGGTGGTAGTGGAGTCGACGAATGGCTCGAATTGAACGAGTGTGCTCATGGCATAAGCATTTGATACAGAACGTCGAAGCTGCGAATGGAACTTCTCATCTTGTGAGGTGAAGAGCGTGATGAGTCTCTTGCCGCTCTTGTTTATGGTCTGCTGCACCGGGCTACCACTTGTCAGCCTAGGCAACTCTTCTCATCGCCTTGGCCACTTACTAGAAATCTGACTTCGTATATCCCGAATTGTGGGCGTAGATTGTCTGTATAGCAGCTGGATCCGCGATCGAGACCGTGTTGGGTCCCAGTCTCACCACGCTGCCGTGTTTCTCATGTAGAGCAATCTGTGTCACTTCTGGTCTTCTCCGATACACGTCGAGAAAGCGCCAGAGGTCAGTGAAAGACGCCAAAGCTGGCCCGGGGATGCCGTTCAAGCCATTGCCGTATTTATTGATGAGGAGCTTTGTCGCAAGGAGTCCAATGAGGGCAGCTGTTAGATACGCCCATGGGTGCTGAAGGAAGAGATCCAGAATCATTGTGGGTGCTAAGCAGGTGCCGCGATTCTTATCTCTGACGTGGTAAAGCATCTTCGGTGCGTGATCCACTGCTTTTAACAACCTTCTACCCCGCGTGATACTTGTTTGATGGTTGCACAACGTCAACGGCACTTACCAAGGCATCGGAAGTTTCCATGCGGGGTAATTTCCGAATAACATCACCAAAATATCGGTAACATTCCGATTTGACTCTTTCTAGCCCTGTTCTGTAGTATATCTTTCGACTGAGAGTTCAGGCCACGGAGATGATTCGGGTTGTTTGGTAAGCTCCCCCGTCAATTGAACCCAAGGTAGGTAGGTATGTTGCCATGGGCCGGTGGACCTATCCAGACATCTCATCCTCCACTGCTTACATCAAAGAGCCTATTATAAAATCCTTAACTTTATTTAAATAGAGAGTATAAATAAGTTCTTTTATAATATAAGCTACTAAATTACCTTTATTTTTCCAATTTGTAAACTCTTTCTCCATATTCCTAAAAATATATTCCTTCTTTGGGTCCATTCTTCAAATGATATATCATGACAAGTCGGATCTGTTGTTCCTAAGTTAACGGCAAAAAGGCCTATCCTGCGATAGCAGTCCGATTCAACATCTTGAAGTACAATACCGCGAATTGTAGTTCTCTTTTCGTCCCAACAGAGACATATCCCTTGAATAGGATATTTACTGTTGTAAAAACTCTCCAGACCATAGTCAGGGATAACAGAGCATGAAATTGCGATTGAGTTCTGCCCATTTACGATAATATGTATTGGATCATGGTAGAACTCTCGATTTCTGAGGTCAGGCAAGTATTCCTCTGGTATAATGCGCCCTTGGAGGAAAAGGGAGCCAGCTGTGACAGTACCATATTGAGATTGAGGATATGATAATTTAATATCGTGATGCAGTACTTCAAATCCTTCATCGACAACACATGACCTTGTTGATATGTAGTTAAGGTTGCCATTTGGGATGGACGCCCAAGACCAAGACGGAGCAAAGTATCTTGCGGGTCGCATACGGGATCTACCGTCCTCATGCCACCACAGAAGATCAAGCCAGATGTTACTTTTCCAGCAACCTGCAATGTATTCGTCTTTAATGATAGTATTCAGACGTTCCGCAATACCTGCAAGCGCGGGAAGGCGGTCGTAAGGATCGGTTATTGAGCTGCGCATATAGCATTGAACCAGAGTGCTCCACAGTTGATGGGGCGAAACGGAATTGGCCTCAATAGAGGGAGACATTATTTCCTGAAACCTCTGTCGGCTCCAGTACGAAGTTGGTGTTGACAGAAATCCATCTGTTGGATTAATATCTGCCCGGCAGATCCATGTTGTTCTCAGCTCCCCGTAATCAAGAATTCTTGGAGAAAGAATGAACTCTTGGTATGCCCATGCGCGAAGACTCAGAGGATCAGCGTAAGTTTGAGAAGAAGACTCCTCCACCAATACGACAGATCCTCTTCGGCCGTTCTTGGTCTCATATTGAAGACGAAAGCCAGGAGAGCGCCTGTCTGCTCCGAAATGTGACCGTGGGTGCAGGAATCCTTCCTCAACACTCTTTGCTCTGCTAGCCATGATTGCGACATACGAGTTTTCGAAAATCTTTGCCATCTGTCCAATTTCTGTAGCTTTATCCTCTGGAACGTCCTGTATAATGCATAGAGCATCAACCCATAGAAAGCTGAGGCCAAGCTCGCCGCAAACACGGACTGCATCCTGCAACGTCTGTGGTAAAGTGCTTGTATCGAAGGAAAGTTGGCCATTCTTTACTCGAGCCTTGCTGAGAGTGATTCGTTGCGGGCCGCCCCAGCAGTACGATAAGACTGCGTAGGCAGCCGGGGAATTTCTCTCGACAATCTCAATCCTTTTTCCCGAGTCGAATATCTTGATGATCCTTGTTGGCATGAAACCTACAGATGGACTTGCACAAGATGTATGATTTTGGAGACACTCATGAGCCCATTTTCTTGCCAGACTAAAAGCGTGTGGTGATGCGGGTAACAAGTTCGGAGGTCTTTGAAAGACTTCATCAGCTGTGCTACTTCCTGTCTAGGTGTATTAGATAATGGCCCACGAAGACAATTGCGCGAGGTCTAACCTTGTTCTGTCATATATGTAAAGTATGAATTCGTTTCGTGATGGTTGTCTCCTGAAAGTGTAACAACGATGGAGTTGGGCTCAGTGTCTCCCATAGCTGGAGGAACCCGATTGACAATGACATTTTCAGAGACTACTTCTTTACGAGAAGTGAACTTCAAAAAAATGTACTCTGCAAAAGCACATCCTAGATTAGCCATTTGCTTGAGTTCTGAGAGTGTGATTGGCTCTTGGTTTGGAGGCCACAATCTCCAATAATGATCACTCTTTGGGTCATCGATGTGAATGAGGGGCTGTGGGTCGTTGCAATCCCGAATGAGAAATCTTTGCTCGCAGTGGAAGCATGAGTGAGCTTTTTCCTGAAGGCTAGTGCACATATTGAGTGGTGATAACTATTAGTGTAAGGAAAGTGAGATTGGTCTCACAACTTCTTTAATAAGCAGATCTTACATCCTGATTATATAATTCTAACTTTCCTTTATAAGTTGTAGGGTATATTGGGCAGCACCTGCCTTGCTGCCTAATTTATTTAATAAGCAAGTCCTACCCGTTGGCTCGAGCTGGGGGGGGGCAACTAGGCAAGCTATTAACTATTTTTTATCTTAAAAACTATTTTTTAAATAATTTTTAAAAAGTTAAATTAATCTTAAAATAATTAGAATTTAAGTAGCTTATATATAAGCCTTAAAGTAAGCTATACTTAAGGCTAATTAAATATAAAATAAGTAAAACTAGGCTCCATAGAAGGATTAGCCGTCTTGTGGATAGGTCATTCCTGCTCTCTGTCTTTAAAGCCTTCAAGAGGAGGATGATATGGGCATCGGGTATTATCGTCTTGTTGATCAGTCGACGTTGAGACCAAGTCACCTAGTGGTGAGATCCGAATCTCAAAGACATCTGGTGCCAGATCATCGATGTGTTTCTGAAGGTGCTCGATCGCTGGATCTTCTGATTCAAGCTCCTCATCTATGGTGACGGACACAAGGCGACGTTGGTCCCAATCCATAATGTGCCAGGTGCTAGGGCCCCCAGCGTAAATATTACCGCTGGGAGCGAAGAATCTCTCTTCCTGCTTCAGGGTTGGGTCAAAATATTCAGGATGGGAAGTGAACGAGGGTGATCGAGACTGATGATGTGAAGTTGAAAGGACCGTGAAAGTCATCATTGTTTTTGGACGCGAAATATTTCAGCCGCAAGCAAGAGACGGGCGCGTAACGAAACAGTTCTCAGCCCTGGCTCAGCGGAAGCATAGCCTAGAGCACTAGACATTTGGCTCTAGATGCGCAAACGGTATTTGGTGCACTTTGCATATATCTACGAGTGGATGTTGTACTGCACAACAAGTCAATGGCTTGTAGTAACCCCTCTTCATTCTGTTAGTAAAAGAGTGAATATCATGACACGTGTAGATAAAGCGCAAGGCGCCACGATAACAAAGAATGGTCCATGAAGCTCTTTCCATACAAATACACGCCAGGCGTAGTTACGTGTCAGCCAGACTTCATAATCATTCATTCTATTTGCTACTTTTTGTTTCCAAAAGTGATGATACCAGCAAACACCTTCTTCTCTAGGTTAGGCCGCCTTGCACTAACAATTAGATAAGCGATAAGCTGGAAAGGCGCGCCCTGTGATTCACTGAAACCTAAGCACTAAACCCCCTCTGCTTTAGTGTTCGCCTCTGTCATTCGTTGATTCATCGGTTATTTCCTCCTCGCCCGCCCATATTTCCATCTCTCTCATTATTTTGAATTCCTCTTCACACTCACAAAATGGCCTCAGCAGCACGAACTGTGCTGACCTTCCAGCGCAATGCAAAACTTCACTCTTTACAAACACTGATCACGGCAATTCGACCATTTGGCAGTTTAGAGGCTGAGAATCGTGAGCTATTTAAGCAAGGCACCGACGAAGACTATGCAGTCGTCACAGAAGAGACGATCTTTCATCCGCAAGGAGGAGGTCAGCCTTCAGATGTTGGGAAGATAACGGATGAGGCTGGGGCGTCATTCACTGTTGCATCTGCTCGCATGGATTCTGTTCGCGATGGCCAGGTCTTGCATTTCGGAAAATTCGACTCAGACAAGAAGTTCACAGAAGGGCACAAAGTCACGCAAGAAATCGATGCTGAGAAGCGTCTTCTCTACTCACGATATCACACCGCCGGCCACGTCCTCGGTTCAGCAGTCAACCATCTCCTCAAAGACACAGTCGAGGGGTTTGAAGAGTTAAAAGCCTCTCACTTCCCCGACTCGGCATCATGCGAATTTCAAGGCCTCATCGACGGAAAGTACAAAGAGCCCATTCAAAAGAAAGTCGACGAATTTCTAGCGGCCAAGATGCCAGTTGAGATTGACTGGTGGGATGCTGAGGAGTTTCGCAAGAATGGTCTTGAATACCTTACGCCTGATGCGAGCTTTTTGGGACCTGGAGAGACAAAGTTTCGTGTTGTGAGGATTGTTGGAGCGGAGGTTTATCCATGCGGTGGAACGCATGTTGATACCACAGACCTTTGTGGCGAGACGACGGTTAAGAAGATTGCGAGGAGTAAGGGAAAGTCAAAGGTCAGCTATTTGGTGAAATGAGGCTGTAGAGTATAGACATCATAGACGAGACAATGCCTAAAAATAGACGGCGTATTCGGCATCCAAAAAGCCGACACTCTTCTCCATCTTCAAATCTTTGTATCAAGACACCGAGGGGTGTTTTCTCCTATGATTAAGCTTATTCTTCTTGGACCCTTGAGCGTGCGACAACAACCTAATTTCCATATCATTCAATTTGATATGAAATGAGAAGTGGCTCGATGCTACAGTGGCTTTCGCCAAGTTATCAAATAATGCGACCCCCCACTACCAATGCAATGATGCTAATGCAAATAAGAAAAGTGCAATCCCACGCAAAAGATGATTCCTCCAATGTGAGAGCTTTGTCGCAGGTCAAGTCAGATCTCACAGAAGTATTTCCTCACAAGTGTACTTATCATGCTTGGCAATTCCCCGACTGTCAGATGTATCGTCACATGGACTTTACCATATGCAATGCGGGCATGCTAACCCCTGCAGCATGGAACCCCTGGCCGGCACCTCAGACACTTCCGATACAACATACAGGGGACAAGATGGGACGAAACCGCCAATTGCGATGTGGCTTGCTCGTATTGAACCATGTTCTGAGAATATGATATATCGAATGTTATCTTTCTCAACGGTCATCTTGCGTCATGATAATGGTCAGCAATTTGTCACGGCAGTTCGCAGTCCCGGGAGACGCGTTTTGCAAGTCAATGCGATTGCGCTATCGTATTGAGTCTCAGTGTCCATGGTCACTAAAGCCATTCCTCCATGAAGTAGATACAAACAAAAACTGATGAAAACCGTAAGCCTCATAAAATACAAGAACAGGCCAGCCTAGTCCTTCGCCCTCCATCAAACCGCTCAAGCAGCTCCAGCAGCATCAGCCTTCTGGATCAGGAACTCGGGGGCACCGTTGGAAGCATCGCTCTGGTAGGCCAAGTGAGGAGCAGCAACGATGAGAGAGCCAGTGCAGACGAGATCACCAAGGTTGCAGAAGACCTTGGTGCGGTCCTCGGGGTAGCTGGGGATCTTTCCGCGGTTCTGGAGGTTCTTGGTGTATCCGAAGAGAACGACTCCAGCAATCTTCTCACGAATACCGGCATCGACGTCGGTAACACTGGCAGCGGCGAGAGCGGCACCCTGGCTGTAACCTCCAGCGATGAGGACAGCATCAGGACACTTCTGGTTAGCGTCGTTGAAGTGGCCCAGCATCTCACGGATAGCAGCGCTAGAAGTTCCACGAGGAAGAGCATTGTCACCAAGAGTAGCGCGGTAAGCACCGCCAACACCCTGGATCCAGACACCGGTCTTGCCGTACTTGGCCTCGAGCTTTGAAGCAACCCGGGGACCGAGAGTTCCCTTAATAAAAGGGTTAGTTATGATCTGTCACTTGGGGGGGAGTTGGTGGGGGTCACTAACAAGGTTGCCGGCTTCAGTGGAGCCGCGAGCGTAGATGAAGATGACGCCAGGGCATGAACCGCTGTTGCCGTTGGCAAGATCGTTGCGGGTGATGCTGGAGCCTAGCTGGCGAGCCTCGAGAGCAGCGGCATCCTGACCAGCGGGAAGAGCAGAGGCTGTGGCGGCCAGAAGAGTAGAGATGATGGAGAACTTCATTTTGGCGGTTGAGGCGAAGAAGAATCGAAAGACAGATGAGTTGGATTTGAAAGAAAGGCTGTTGAGTGAATGAATGAATGACTGAGAGGCTTGATTTCATTCGATCAATGTCGAGGCCATCTCAGGTATTTATCTTAAATGTCCAACAAAACATTTATCTTCCGTGCTTTTGCAAGTCTAACGCTTTTGGAATAGCTCAGAGTACGGATACAGATGATGCATCACTTTTCGGTACCAAGAAGCAAAGATCAAAGCAACCTCTCTATCTCCCGGAAACAAATGAAGAGCACAAACCCGTTCGTTCTCAAACCTATCACCATGCATCCCACCAATCTCAACTCCCGAGTCATGCAAGAAGCCCTTGCCTGCCGCCGCCAAAACCAGTAGTCTCTTCGCAAGCCCTCATCAAAACGGGAAATGAGCCCCGTTGCGCCAAGTCAAGACCAACTCCACTGATCATCGAAACAGAGCAATATGGCAGTGTGAAACAGCGCCCTATGACCACGTTGTTGGGAATCTAAGCTTACCCACTGGGCCACTGCTGTGTGTCGCTTTGACAGTTGCTTTTTTAGACAGGGATACCTGAAACCACAAGAATTGGTGGCCTCAGGAGAGGTGATGGTGGCGGTGCGCATTTATTCCCGGTTTCACACTAAAACCCGCTAACGTGGTCAGCCCATACCAATCCGAGTTTGATGGGTCTTGGATATCAGGAATGTACGGAGTAAAATGACCTCGGTTCGGTAAGTTCCATGCACATTTGCAAGGTTGTACTGGCCAGATTACGGGTATTCCAGCGCTAGAGCATTGAAAACATGACAGGAATTTGAGTTTTCGATAGATTGCGATTGTCGACAAGGTCATGGTGACTTTGCCTTCTAGTTTCAGTCTAACAGGTTTTAGCGTTTTCGCATTGTAGTTGAAACTGGCTTGTTTGATCCCTTGGGCTTGGACAGCTGAGGGCTCCATGACTCGGTATGAACTGATGATCATGTTGTGCTCGGACACTAGAAGGTGTCAAGAACGCTCGAGCTTGTTGTCGTTCCGATAGCGGAATATGTCTAAAAGTATGTCTAATTTTGTTTCGGAGAACGGCGCCGGGAGAGATGTTGGCGCAGTTGGGACACCATCTTGGATCGACTTGAGGTGTCTAGTCTACAAACTACAGGATCTTCTGGTTGGTGATCATTCCGGTTTCCGAACATCGCCAAGGTTCCATGATCGCGAGAAACACCGCATTAGCTCTAGACTGATTAGACTGACTTGTCTCACCACCATCTTGATCTCCAAGCCGGAGACAGTACCGAGGCTCATCAACGTCAACGCCAGTTTGAGGGGAAGTAATATGGAATCTCAGAACCAGCTTCAAGTTAATGACCTCTCGTTCCCGAGCCGAGGTTCGTGGATATATTAATCCAACACCATCTTCAGTCTCCAACTCACCACCAGTTCAACTTTACCGAGGCCTATCCTCAGATAAATGAAGACAGCTCTGTTTCATCACCATCTTGATCAGCGCCGGTAACAATAGTTATACTGGGTCCCAACCTTCGGGATCACTAGCTCCGTTGTCACTAAGTCTAGTCTCAGCTCCCACCTGACTGGTACCGAGGTCTATCACCTTTGAGGTAAGGTCATCCCAGCCTTCATGTTGCAAGTGCATTGCGTAGGATCATAATGGTGTGAACCCCGCAAACTGAATCGAAAGTGAACCAATTGAACCAGTCTTACTTAGCTCAGCCATCATATCTCAATTCGCGACAATTGCTATTCGCAGCTTAGTGAAATATATGCTTAATTTGTTGACTGTTTCTAAATTCTGCAGGTTCATGGACAATTTCTTGATATAGAATATTCTCTGTTTAATAATACAGCCGAACGATTTTCGAATACAGTTGTGAACCCTAATCCTCAGAAAGAAACCAGTGTCATCCAGCACCTCATCAAATTTAATCCCAATTCGGCCCCTGTGACATAAGACCCTGTATGCTTGGAGGCAGCCACGATGAAAGTTCAATGTTGTGAGCTTCACAAGCCGAGGCATATTTGCTTTTCCAATCATCCCCATTATCCCCATCATCTGGCCATTGTTTGTTGAACTCCGTGACAACTACCTTTTTCAGGTCAGGAAATGTCTGGGCTGAGATGTTGATTGACTCCACAACCTCGTCATGAACCAGCGGGTATGCGCTCCCCATGAGACCAAACTCCTTGATAGATTTCGGGAGCATGTGGCAAATCCTTGGTGCAGGCTGACGACCCTGCTTCCATCGGCGATGCAGTATGTCGCTGTCGATGTACAGTGTCTCAAGGACTTCCATGCCTGAGAGATCTTGGATCACTAGTTCACCCTCGATGCACTGACCAGGAAGCTCGAGTGCGACGTGTTTGAGCGTATCGCTTCTCAGCATCAGGATATCGTCAACCTTGTACGTTGGAATTATTCGTTGACGTATGTTTCGCCAATGATCTGGTATAGTGATCCGAAAGGTTTGTATTTTTGGGAAGTTATGCATGATGGCCTTCATCACTCTGATGGGATTTGAGGCTGATCTCAGTGTAATTTCGTTGACATTGTCGTGATAAAAACCTGCCTTTAGCGTTTTGAAGTTGAACAGTTGGATTCTTTCCAGTAGAGGTGCTGCGCGCAGTAGGCCAGTCATGCCTTCAAGGTGGTTGAAGTGAAACCCCCCTGAAAAGGTCATATTTAGTTCTTTCAAATTCCGAAGACATGCATACTGGGTCGACGAGAATTGCCGGTGAGACTCGAAATACACCTCAAGCTTGGTGAGCATTGGTGTTAAAGAGAGAACAACAGGCATGAAGCAATCCACAGCCTCGTGGATTAATTGCCACCGGGCTCTGGAATATTCTGTTCTATCAACGAATTGTTCAAGATATCGAACACGCAGAGACTCCATTACGTCCTCGTTCACATAGAGCTCCTTGACAAGTTTACCAAGAGCTGGGGTTTCATCAATAGTGTTGATGAAACCAAGGAAGTCGTGTCCCATCGGTCGATGATACAAGTGCGGTTGGGAGATACGCCTAAATTTCTGGCATGTCAGAGACAAGGCCAACAGACAATTTCTTTCATGAGCCGGGTTCGGCCATTTGGAGAGAAGGAAGTATCGAGGGGAGGGGTTGCCGCTGCAGCGGGGACAGAGCTGCTGGCATATTCTGTCGATGGTCTCCTCAGGAAAAGAGAAAAGATGGGTGGCAGATGGGGTCGTCATGGTTGTTTGGTGAGATGAGGAGAGAAATTTGTGGGGAGGACAGATATAGACAGACTCTTTTATAATAAATGGTAAACAATGAAGGTTCTGACAAAGAAGTCAAAATGAATAGGCTTTTGGTGTTGATTGGGCACTTTTTCATATTTGCTCTCTGTCTAAGGTTCAAGTCAACTAAGCTTCAGTATGCTATCGTGACACGCTCGCAACCTAAAGCTCAACTTTATAGGCTGCAGTCCTCCATACAACTCCGTCAATCACGTCCAAAACTTTGTAGTCAATGATCTAATCTAGACTATGCATTGTTCTTAAAAAGATAAATGTCTGTATTTACTTAGTGTTGCTCTAGGAATATATAGTCTTTGTCTGTTTATAGCGGGATGATGATTACATTTTGCCGACTGAATGAATGAATGCCTGTTTATAGTGAAGGTTTTGCTTTTAACATCTCCCAACATACCTAGGGTAAGTCAAGAGTATCAAAGCACTACGTCATGACTCTGTGAAGCTGTGAGGCACAGCAAGCCCACCAATCTTATCCATCAGTCAGCCGAACAGTCTCCGGATCATGCATTTCTATTCGAGATCCGGGTCATCGAAAACTCCGGCCGCCCGACGCCTCCCGTTTTTGAACCAAAATCTCACTGCATACCCAGCCTCGCCTCTCCTAACTAAGAGGGGGAATTTGGGGGCCGTCAATTTAAACCAGGGGCAGTGACAAAATCCTTCTCACCTCTCCTCCATTGATAGTCAGATACTGTCCTTTTATTTCTGTCATATGGAATGTAGTGAAACTCTGAATGACCCCATCACATTAACCGAAGCTCTCTTACTGGTCTTCTCCCCTCGTCGCTGATCCTTCAGCGCAGCCACGACGGTTTGGGTAGGATATTCTCTGCAAGAAGTAAAAAAAGAAATCGGATGACGAAATACCAATGATACCTTGTTGTAACCTGGAAGATGGACAGTTCTTCAGATTACAAATGCATTCTCTCTCTCTAAGCCTACTTTGAATAACTGATCCTCCGGGGAATTCTCATGGTCTCCATAAGGCCGGTCCCAAAAGCTCGTAACCGAGCTTGTCGCGTGTTTTGTCTGACTAGGAATCCACGCGTTTGATTAGTGGGGCTGATCTGTCTGCCTTGGTTACCCAAATTTCTCCCCATCAGCCTTCGCTGGTGAGCCATCCACCATGGGCTGCTTTAGTCGCTTTTCGGGATGGAAGCTCACAGCCGTGTATCTCACCATTCTCGTGAGTACACTCACGACGCTCCTCTTCGTCACGCTTTTCGTGTCGCTGTTTGGGCTGAAGCGTGACGATGGGGAAGATGCGGTTACCAGTGGGAGGGATGCGGGTGATGCGCTGGGCCAGAGTGTTTTGTACAAGGGGAACTGTGATACAACCGCGAATGCGAACTTGTGGATTCATCTGCTCATTAATATTGTGAGTACGGGCATTTTGGCGTCGTCCAACTTCTTCATGCAAGGTCTTGTTGCGCCGACGAGAGCTGAAGTTGACGCTGCGCATCGCTCGGGTCATTGGCTAGAGATTGGCGTTCAATCACTCAAGAACTTTCGATTTCTGGGCTGGCGAAAAATCCTCTTCTGGTCTCTATTTTCCATGAGCTCTGTCCCGCTTCATCTCGTCTTCAACGGTTGTGTACTCGAGAGTAAAGGCACAAATGGCTTCACAGTCATGATCGGCTCTCCGGAACTCACCCAAGGAGGCTGGAAGGGACTTCCCTCAATCACAGCAGCCTACTACGATAGACTGAACTACAGCGATCGATCACAAGGCGATGGCAACCCTGAGTCTCTGGAGAAGTTAAAGCCTATCAATGACTCTTTCGTGGTTAATCAGACGAGTGGAAATTGGGTTGAGATGGAGCTGTCCGACTGTATGCATCGATACAACAACCCCGAGCAAGCCTTGACACATTGGCGACATTTGATGATGATAATTTACGATTTTGACGACATATACCGAAATGAAACAATTGGGTGGAAACGAGCTGATGTACTGATGAACACGACAAACACGACCGATCTCAACATCATGAATCCCCTCTGGTCAGTGGACGCATTTACACGCACCGGGAGGACATCTGAGGCGAGCGGTAGTACGAATCAGTACTTGTCAAACCCTGAGCCCAGTTATCTGGTGTCTAATCCACCAGATGAATATGGCAACACTGAGCCAAACGTGCGCGCTTACATGAACGTCTACGGAACCTGGGACATGCAAGGCACGCGCAATATTTTTGACCCCCAATCTGGCGCCATCATCACAGACCCAAGAGTTTTCAATACCAAGTATCGCGTCATGCAGGTTGATCGGTGTTACTCGGAAAAGTACGAGGCGCCCTGTCGACTGAGCATAGCGAACAGTCTCTTGCTCATTGTCTGCATCATGTGTCTCTTCAAGACCGTTCTATGTCTTTTGGTTCTGAAACTTCGGGTTTGGGGGGATGAGAATCCGCTTATGACGCCGGGAGATGCGATTGCGTCGTTTATTTCGAGACCGGATGAGGAGACGAGAGGGATGTGTACGCTGACTATGGAGGATTTAAGAAAGACGGCAAAACCGACGCCAACGAGGTTGGGGGAGATGAATCAGAATTATAAGTGGTTGCAAGGACCGAGGCAGTGGCAGAACAACTCACCGCGAAGGTTTGGAAAAGCTGTTCCTCGAAGTATCTGGGTGTTGTCATCTCTGCTCATCGGATGTTCTCTCATCGTGGCTTCAGTCATGCTAAGTATCGCCATCCAGGGTCAATCTCTGTAAGTCAACCTCCTGTATCAGTACACATGACAGACCTAACACCATCGCAGGAGTAATTCTAAATTCATGCACGCGCCGCAGAACGAAGACGTGAAGGACGATCAACTCGATAGTCTTCCTCTCATCTCACTCACCATGGTTGCCAACACGCCGCAGCTTATCCTCTCCATCTGCTACCTCGCGTACAACGGCCTCTTCACACGCATGCTAGCTGAGTTTGAATGGTCAAAATATAGTGTTGCGTTTCGTTCCCTGCGCGTCACTGAACCGCGCGGATCGCAGAACGCGACGTATCGTCTTCAGCTTCCTTATCGGTTTTCGATCCCTTTGATCATTATTAGTATTGCGCTCCACTGGGTCTACTCCAACTGTATTTACGTGAGCAATTACGAAGGTAGCATCCGTTCCTAAAATAGTTAGCTGTCCAGATTAAAGTGCTGACACACCATAGCGTACGCCCCAGGATATCCGTATAACAGAACCGTCACAGTTGGTCTGCAGTTCTCATCCAAGGCTATCTTGGTCGGTCTCTTGACATCGATTGGTGTCGCCATCACGCCACTCTTCCTCGCCTTTGTCAAACTACCAGGCGTGATGGTTATCGCAGGCGCAAACTCGGCAGTTATATCAGCAGCCTGCCACTACCCCTCTACAAAACTCAAATCCCTTAGCCGTGCAACGTCAAAGATGAGCATGAGGAGCAACGAGTACGACAGTATGAGCGCTCGGCTAATAGGCGACGAAGAAGTAGAAGAACTTAGGGACGTGTCGAGGCGAAAGATGAAATGGGGGAGGATATCGATGGGCAAGAGTGACGAGAGCTCAGTCGGACATCTCGGCTTCGGTACGGAGGAGCTGGATATCGAGAAGCCAGTAGAAGGAGAGTATTACAGTGGCGTGAGAGACGTCTCCGATGAAGGGTTGAGGAGAATGCGGGTGTTGTAATGATAACAGAAGTTCTGCGCGGAATCCTTCTGATTGATTGTACTACTACGTTGCACGCTGGATAAGATCGGTGGCGAATGGCCTATTAGATAGATTCTCGTACATAAAATATTCATTTCCACCATCATCACTGGCTGCTGTGCTTCATGTCCCCAGAAATTGGTGGCTGCATTCCTTGTGACAGATTTGGAAGTATTGAAGGTTATAACACGATGAATTGAGAAATGACCTTCCCCACGAACGTTAACCTAAGGCTATTCTTATCGTGGCATGGGTCGTGATGGATAAGGGGACCGGTTAACCGGCATCGGCGTCTAATAAGTCGCCCGCATACAAAACAGAAGTTCCTCAGCTTCGATGGCGCACTAGAACACGTTGGTGTTGTGTCGAGCGGCCGATCTAGCAACGGGACGCCGATAGCCGTATTTCCATATCTGTGCCACCTCTTGAGCGCGAGTGGCTTATCTCTCGCCTCTTACGTATGAACCGTTGGACGTTAGCGGTTCTATTCCCGTGCAAGACCCATGTCAGCACGCGACAAAAGCATAAGTAATCTCACGCTTTTTCATTATGTGACACGGTATCAATGCGAAATTACAAGCTTAAGCATATGAAACGCCCCCAGAATTGCTAATATCAACGATTAATACCATCGGCACTTCAACGAGACTCTCGGCTAACTCGGCGATAGATGGCTTGATAGACCAGGGTCGGAAAATGGGACTGACTGCCCAATCCAGCGCGACCTCGGCTGATCTAGCCAGTCTTGGCAGGTCACCTCGCTCCAATGCCGATTTTACCAGGACCTTTTGTTGCTAACTCGCCCCCAAAGACGCGTGATCTTGCGGGGAAGGGGACATGTCACTGGCCTGCAATTCTTGGTTGGACTCCTGTATCATATCAAATGTGGCGAGTAAAAGTGTCGCATGTCTTGTAGTCGATATCAGATACGAAATGAGCCCGCGCTGCGGCCAACCGCAAATAACATCGGGAACAAGACAGGAACTTTTGGCAGGTTGGGTCCTTTTTAAAAAGTTCCTGTGCCATTGTGTTGGGTATTGCCGTCCTATCCAGTACGATAGCGTGCCGAAAACCCGGAATGCCTTTGGTGGTCTAGCACGACTTTTTTATTGTATGTAGTATTGGCGATGATCATCTTTGGTGTTTTAGATGATGGAGTACAAAACATGTTGCATCGCCCTGCCAAGAACTTGGGTTTCATCGACGTCCTTTCTTCTCCATGCTTATGTTTTAATTCCTTTGTTAAGCTACAATGAGTATCTCTGAGAAGGAGACCAAATCGGAGAGCCCTTCTTCCAAGGCGGATATCTATCCTGCTGATGAGAAGAGGGCTCTTCCTCAGGATGATAAGAATATGCATGATATTGAGATCATGTCGTCCGATAAGGTGAAGCAGCCTCTTGAGACTGCTGAAGATATCGTCACACATGTTATTCAGGTCGATGATGACCCTACCATGAACCCATGGACGATTCGCATGTTTGCCGTTGGTAAGTAAACCATCTGTTGTTGAGATGTAATATGCTGATGGGTGATAGGTATTGGACTGTCTGCCTTTGGTGCTGTCCTCCAAGAAATCATGTACTTCAAGCCCCAAGTCGTCTACGTCTCCGTCATGTTCTTGACCGTCCTCGCTGAAACGCTCGGTACCGGTCTCGCGCACATCATCCCACGCTGGGGTCGCATCGGTCGTCTTCTCAACCCCGGCCCCTGGAACCGAAAGGAACATACCGCCGCTGTCCTCATGGCATCAGCCGCTTCAGTCTCAGCCTTGTCTACCGAGGCCTTGACTGTCCAGAAGCTCTGGTATGGCGGATACCCCTCCGTGGCAGCCGGTATCTTCGTCACCCTGTCGTCTCAGCTCATCGGATATGGTGTCGCTGGTATGATGAGAAGTGTTTTGCTGTACCCCACCAAGATGTTGTACCCTGCCAACCTTCCCATCACGACTGTCATGGAGACTCTGCATAAGCCCAAGTCAGAGACCAAGAAGAGATTCCAAGTCTTCTGGATTGTCTTTGTTGCCATCTTTTGCTGGGAGTGGTTCCCTGAGGTAAGCGCACCGATGCAAGCTCACCAAGTCATGCTGACAATAGTAGTACATCTTCCCTCTCCTCTCCGCTTTCTCTATCTTCTGCCTCGCCGACCGCCACAACCCCGTCTTCACGAACCTCTTTGGTGGCTCCCAAGGTAACGAGGGAATGGGCTTCCTGAGCATCTGCTTCGATTGGAACTACATCGCTGGCTTCGGCTCACCTCTCTGGATGCCCCTCCAGACACTCTTCAACAGTTATCTCGGTTACATTGGTGGCATCGCCCTGTCTATGGGTCTCTACTATGGAAACTATTGGCGCGCAAAGGACTTCCCCTTCATGGCCCAGCTCCTCTACGATGGAAGTTCCAATACTACCCTGCATGTTCCCTACAACGAGACTTCCATCATGAACCCTGATTTCACTGTCAACAACGATCTCGTCGACCAGCAGGGTCTTCCTTACTTGACTGCTACCTACATCAACTATCTCATCACCTCTAACGCTGGTCTCACTGCCACAGTCGTGCACATGCTTCTCTGGAACTATGCTGAAGTCAGCCTGGGATGGAACTGGATCACGATCGACAAACTCAAGAAGCTTATTCGCCCTCAAACATACAAGTTCTGGCAGCAGACCGGTACTCGCTCTGAGGAAGAGAAGCAGAAGCTTCGAGACGACCCCACCATTGATCCTCATTACAAGCTCATGCTCGACTACGACGAGGTTCCCAACAGTTGGTACTTCATCATCCTTCTTAGCAGCATCATCATCGGACTGGCTTGCTTGTATGCCATGAAGTCGACTCTCCCGTGGTGGGGTTTTATCTTGGCCATCCTCTTCCTCATAGTCATAATGGTTTTCTTCGGAGCTCAATATGCCATCACTGGTTTCGGTTTCAACCTTCAGCCCATCTTCCAGATGTTGGCTGGCTACATGTTCCCTGGTCGCCCTCTTGGTAAGTGTATCCCAATCACCTGCATTGTCAGCAATACTGACTCTCTTAGCCAACATGTACTTTACTTCGTACACCTATAACGCTTTCAGCCAGGGCACTCTCCTCCTTCGTGACCTGAAGCTCGCCCAGCAGAACAAGCTCTCTCCCAAGGCCACTTTCACTACTCAGGTCATCGGCTGTATCCTTGGTGCTCTCCTTAACTACGTCATGATGATCAGGTAAGAGTCTACAAACCATGGATCTCGGTATTTGAAGTTAACTCGGTGTAGCATTGTTGACAACCAGGCTACCATCCTTATGTCAGCCGAAGGTACCAACGTCTGGAGTGGTGCGCAGGTGCAGCAGTTCAACACACTCGCTATTGCCTGGTCCATCGCGCCCAAGATGTTCTCTATCGGTGCTCGCTACGAATGGGTCACCATTGCCTACCTCATCGGCTTCGCTGCTCCTCTCCCTTTCTACATCGCTCACAAGTTCTTCCCTCACATCAGAATCTTCTCTTACCTCAACACCCCGATCATTCTCTGGTACCTCGGTTATCTTTTCGTAGGACTCAACGCTTCCATCACCAGCTACTACATCCTTGGTGCCTTTGGTCAGTTCTACCTCCGACGATACCGCCCTCAGTGGTTCGTGAAGTGGAACTACCTCATCTCTGCCGCTCTCGATGGTGGTACTCAGGTCATGGTCTTTATTGCGACTTTTGCTGTCTTTGGTGGCTCTGGAAAGTCGGTTCCGTTCCCAAAATGGGCTGGAAATAAGGTTGATAACTATGACTACTGTGCTTTCAATGCGAACAGTTAGATGAGGGGCGAAGGAATGGCGAAGGAGAGGCCATGTGATTGCAGTACTATATTCATAGCATTTAAAAGCACATCAATAAATAAATGACGTTATTGTTAAAATCTCTGGACTTGTCAGAATTCGCTTACTGCCATGGCCTGATCTCAAGCTTAGAAAGCCGTTAGATAAACTAAAACGCTCATCCTGTGCTATTGTGTAGGTAGTTAAAGGGAGTGGAACTGTGTTTTATAGATTACGTTTACACCGCACATCAGTAAGATCAAACCTCAGAGCCGACCAGCAGGACCTCAGTGCGCATGACGCCAAATAACCTCGCTAACATCAACAGTCCAAACTCGCAAATAAAGTCGCCCACTGGATATACAAAGGGAATACAAAAGTCAAGAAGATAGATCACTCAACGGCAGAAGTTAGCCACCATCGCTCTGTCAAAAGTACCGCAAGTATAGACCCTCCTCAGTACGAAGTCCTCTTTACTGACCAGCTAGACAAGCAAGAGACCCTAAACAAAGAGTCAATCGTGACGTCAAGCCATCAAGCCGAATTCATTAGTCTCCTCTAGTCAAACGAAACCACAAAGTTGCTTTCATTCTTTGCGATAACAGTGGCTCCCCTTCAACCCACAAGCGAAACCCTTGTTTTTTGCCGCTTGCTCTGATTCTGGCAAGGATAGCGAATCAACTTGTTCAAGCCGACTCCAGCTTCAGAAGAGGAAGAGATCGCATTACCGCACCCTATCGACCGCAGGCAGCCCTTCGAGTTTGACTTCAACAGTTTGTCTCAACGCGAGGTGCGTGATGGAAATCCTGGTGGCTATCTGGGCTCGCTTCTTCTCCGCCTGTCCCTGGCGCCCTGGGCCGACAAGAAGCCAACGGCTCCAAGAGTACAAGTGGTACCCTTAGCGATATCGTCGATGAAGCAGTATGCCCAAGTATACTGAAGAATCCCCCGCGACCGAGAGAAGTCGACATTCCAGATTGCCAAAAGAGCAGACAGACACTTTGAGTTCGACGTCAGCGATTTGATCGACCCTAACGCAACAGTAATGAAACCAGCATTGAGTCTAAGCGATTTGTTTCCTAATCTGCCCTGAATTTTAACGGAATAGAAGACATTGACTAAGAATCCAAGCGATACCCCTGGCAACGTTGGATATGAGGCGGATTGCCCTTTTGAGTTAACAGACCTAGCAACCGATGCTTGGATGACGGGCCTTACCTTGTTTAATTGGTGTTTCCATTAGGGGTAGACTGACCGTTCTCCTTAGACCAAAAGCACGCTTCCTTCGCAGACTTTAAGACAGCGGCATGTAATCTTAGTTGGTCGCTATCATCGCGAATCTCTGTATTAGCACGAACGTTAAGATAAGGAGAACGAAGGCACCTATCTGTTTATGGGATTAAAACCCATTAAGTCTACAAGCCCGTCTTGTCTGTTCTTACAGTATATTGCAGGACTTTTGCCACAATTACTACATCTGCCAGATCGCTAAGTTTGCTAGATATATATATAATACTCCTGTTATTTTAATTTGCTTAGTAGACAGAAATTACTGGTTAGAACCTGGCCACTAACTTAATAGAGACACAGATTTGAGATTTGACGAAAGACATAATGTAATAGCAATGTCGGTCTGCGCTATCTGGCTGTATAGCTATTGACATAACCTCTTGCCCTTCCCAGACCACAAACCATTACCAAAAGTGCTGTCCTTCGTTCCATCGGCCTCTATGTACCGCTTGCAAACTATAAGCAGCCAGGTATTGCCTTCATACCATAGTCTGTCTGTTACTAAAATCCGAGATCTGTCTCTCTCTTTATCAGGCTAAGGCCACTGTCCCCCGGACTGGGGTTCCTCATCGATGGGAAACATAGCGCTCCATTCTTCATACTCGTCGTCAGTCAGAGCGTGTTTGTACGGGTCTCGTTAGCCTCGACTGCAGCGTTCAGAGTGGCTGCAGTGACAGACGAAGCTTTACGCAGCTTGGCTACGCTTTGGCCCATAAGCGTATAATTGTCCATCTCGTGGTCTCGGTAAGCAAACAGTCGGTCCGTATGCTGCTTGATCGCGGCAGCTATGTTCTGGTGAGCCTTTGGTAGGCTCAAAGCTATGGTCTCGATGGCCCGGATTGACTGTCGGGCTGCATCAGTCTCGACGGTGAGGATTTCTTGGCTGGTTTCGTCTTCCACCTCTACCTGTGGGAGGATCGGGGCCTCAAGTAATCGCGAGTCTAGGTTGAAGCCCTCCGACTTTGCCCATCGGTTGAGGACATTCCGGCGAGCCTTGGATATGAGTGGGAAGATCTCTTCCGTCACCTCTTCCTCAACGGTCGACCCAAACACTTCCTTCGTGCTGTCTGGGTCCATCAGCTGATCTAGCCAATGTGCGTTTCGTCGGTCCCATTCCTCTGCTGTGATTATCTTGGTAATCGGTGCTGTGGGCAGACTCGGTCGGAATGGGTATGGCTGCATGAACCCCGTCAGTGCTTTCTGGATATTGATGGCATTGGCCGGGTTCGAGTCGGGAACAGCTTCCGGAAGTTTCTCGCGGTTTTCGGTCTGTTTCTTGCTAGCCTTGGGGACAGGCAGATCGACTGGTACTGATTCGTCCTCGCCTCTTCTTCCGAGCATGAGGAGCTGGCCTCGCGATCCCTTGCCCCATGAGATCGTTTCGCCCAGCTCAATCGCCGACCGCAAGTGTTGATAGACATGGAAGTCATCGATGATAGTGATTCCCCGTCCGTTCGGCTCCCCGAATGCCCCGGGCCTCAAGTCCTTCGCCGCGATCAGGCAGAGGATAAGGTCGGGCGCCATTGTCAAGACGTAGTGAGGATACCACGCACTTGCCTCACGCAGCAGATCTGCTTCGGTGTTGATGCGCTTCTGTGCGCCCCAGGCAGAGAACACATTGGCATTAAAGAAGTTGGTGCTGCTAATGTACTTCACCGCCATGTTGGAGATGACTGGGTATTCGTCAGCCTGAAGGCCGATTGTCTGAAAAGCATAATTGATCATGAGCTGGAAGGCCTTGATCGGCACTTCCTTCTTTGGTTTGTCTTGCTCAAGGTCTGCTCTAACCCTGACGGACTGTTTTGCAAGCATGTGGTGATCTGGATTTGGCCCTTTGCTTGCAATCTCGTCGATGTTGCCGACGTGGATATGGGCAGGCACTTCCCCGTGCTTTAAAATCCCATCTTCGTCTTCACCCAGACCCTCCTCGAGCTCGTCTGCCGGATAAGTAATCTTCTTAGAACCCGTGACTTTGAGTTGCTTATCGGTTCTTCTTTTGGGTGGTCGAGGTAGATGCCTTTCATCGTCGGTCTTCTGTTCCTCATTGTCTGAGTTTTCAGATTCATCATCCGAGCTCTCAGATTCATTATACGAGCTCTCAGGTTTGTCGCTTTGTTCCTTCGATAAATCGAGTTCAGCGAGTAAGCTGTCGCTGTCGCTGTCGCTTGATCCGTCGCTCTCTGACTCGTCATCTGAGTTGATTTCGATTGGGGTCGACGGAGCTTTCTTATCGGTGTTGGTCTTAAGCTGCTTGCGACTGCCACTTCGTCTCGTCGGTGGCACTTTTCGCTTCTTACTATCCGTCTTGCTCTTTAAAGAAGGAGTCTCTATTGGGTTGGGACAGACAGGCTTGTTTTGCAACTGAGAGTCATCGGGCAAGGGAAGGTCTGTGGGCACTTGGGGAATAGTAGACTGGCCATCGGGAAGGTTGAGAAAAGCAACTTCTAGAGCTGCATCATGCTTGACGTTGTCCATTGTCTCGGGGGCTTGTAGCGTATCTTGACCATGTGTAGGGATCGTGTCGGGCGCGACGTTCATCAATTCAGTCTGTTGTGGAAGGCGCGCTTGTTCATCTGGCTGGTTAGTAAAGACAGACTCTTATTGAGGGGAGTACCAGTTTGTGATACCTTCTGCAGAGCTCTTTGTCGGTAAAGCTGGGCTGTTGTTGTTATTGGTATCGTTTGGTGTCGTATGTGTTGGCGCTGGGGTCCCGCTGCCTGGCTCCGAGGTCTGATCTTGCTGCTGTGATCTAGACGTCACGCCGATGCCGCAGTACTTTAAAAAGTTCATGAACAGATGCGCATTAATCTGTAGATAACAGAAACGAAGTCTTAATATATTATATAAAGATGCGCGTTGTTGGTGGCCGATCCAAGTCACCCACTGGTGTGTTGGAAATGTTGCGAGATGCGAGTTTTTGGTGTTGTGAGAAAGTGGGTCTGAATAAGATATGGGAGCAACCAAAACAACATCTCCTGGATCACTGTTCGTCCTGTCTCGCCGATGGAATTCAAGTCGACAACGCAGCAGAACTTAGCAGACCAACGCTACATCAACAGACCGTACAAAGGTCGGTGTTCACCTAGCATCTGTTAAATTTATTTACAAGACAGCCAATCATCCTAGTGTTCTGTAATCTCTAAAGCATGCTTTTGAGCAAACCAATAGAATTCAAGTTAACAAAGCCGCAGATTCAGCAGACCAATGTAACAAGACATCAATTGACTGACAAATATTAATACTTACCTAGTATCTGCTGAATATGTTTGCAGACAGCCAATCATCCTGGCATCTCTAGAGCGTGTATTTACATAAATAGGGTGCATTTGAGGTCATGTTGCCCTTGAGGTTGGCAGTCTTATGTAATAAAACATTAGTAAAGTAGATAAAGACTGATAACTTTAAAGAGACTACTGGCCACGTCTTTCACGGTTCAGTGAGGTACGTACTCAGACGAGGTGGTGTCGGGTGGGTTGTGTCATGACCCAGGTCTCCTCCTTCCCCCTGAGGACAACACAGATCGCATCACGAAAAAGATTCCACTAACTTTTTTCCCATTCGTTCTCACGACAAAGCAATACAGGAGATCGACCGAGACTCGACAGAACACTGCCTTGCGAAAGACAAATCCGCGACGGACTCTTTTGTATCAATTCGTGCAGTTACTCAGACAGCGCTCCTCGACATGGCTTCGCCAGCCACCAACCAATCTCAGCAGCCGACAACTTCACGAAAGCGCAGACACGCTGCATCCAATGCTTCCAGAGCTATCTCGGTTTTGATTGCCGATGCATCCAATGATGGGCGTCAGATCCTACCCCGGCCACTCCTGCAAGCAAGAGGCGCATGGCACAAGACGAACTCCTTCGCCGAGTCATCAGCAGATGAATCTTCACCCGCGCCAACAGAGAACTCTTCTACCAATAGCGAGTCCTCAGATGAGAATAGCGGTGTTGCGACAGCCGAGACCACCGCCGTCTTGTCCGCTGATCCAATTGAGTGACTACATCCACTCGAACCGACCGCATCCGATCTCCAGACCGCCGCAGCAGAGGCTGAGCTGGTTGGCGACCCAATGGAGTTTATCTACACACTAGAAATAAAGTCAGGAAGAGACTACCAGCCTCGTGTTGTGGACACCGATCGTCCAACTTTTTGAAGCACAACTGAGGCCGACTATCCCTTGCTCAAGAAGCTTGTGGCAGACGTCAGGATGCCACTTCGTCTGGTCTCGACGAGACCATTTTCCCTCGACCATTCGACCAACAGATGGAAACACTGCGTTGTAAATCTGGGTCTCAGAATGACATTGACACTGATGAAGAATGGGATACGGAAGATTTTGTTGTGGAAGACGGATTTGAGGGGGCAGATGAACTAAGACTGAAAGTGTACAGACTCTGATTTGCAACCATGCTTCAAGGACAACGGACTTATAGCAATTTTTATGATGACTTTAGGACTACTTTAGGGAACCCTTTTGAGGAGTTTAGGATTATCATCATAAATTAAGATGAGTATAGATGATAGGCCCCACTTCCCACTCATAACCTGAATCTGATCCGTACCGTCGTTCAATGAGAGCAGAGTCAGTTTCATGTACTTGTAATTGAAGTCGACATCAACAACGAGACTATATACAACACAACCATATATATACCAGAATAAACACAGACATCATCTCCATATCCAACTCATAACCCGTCATTCATTCATCCACTCGTCGTCTTGCCTCCGATATCTCCGCTTAACATCCAGAAGGAAGAGCAAAGCTCTCAGTTCGGCTGGAAGCACTGTACCTGGCACCAGTTCCGAGACCGCGCTTAGCAAAGCCCTTCCAGATCTCGCACTTGTTAGCTCCCTTGGTAAGAGCGGTGTCGGCGTCGATGATGGCGTCGCGGGCCTGGATCATGTTGGGGTTGCAGGGTTGCCTGTCAAAATGGTTAGCAAGGAACGATATCAGAATAATTTAGGGGAACATGCAAGCTCATGCCATCCACCACAAGCTTCATTATCAAATATCTACCATCGGTAGGAACGCCGTTGTTGAATTTGGGCTCGTCCGCATCACTGTTCCCGTGCTTGTCGATGAGGTTCCACATAACCTCATACAGGGCAGTAGCCCAGAAAGTACCAATAGCATGGACTCCACTGAGACTGTTGACACTCTTGTAAGTGTAGGGGTTGGTAGTGAGGCTTGTGCTGTAAGGATAAGCTCGGATACCGGCTTTGTTGTTGTACACCCAGTCGCCCATGACCTTGTTGGTAGCGCGGGTATCCTTGGATGTTGTGTGGATAGCAGTAGCCATGAAATCACCCCAACCTTCACCCATGCCACCAGATTCACCACCGGGAAGACAGCCGGAGTTGGCAGGGCCACCGGTGAGACGGTTGGAGAGACCGTGGGTGTATTCGTGGATAACAACACCAGCGTCGAAACTGCAGTCGCGCTGGGGTGTGCTGTAGGTCCAGAGGAACATTCGCATACGGCCGGGCTGACCGTCAGCGGGAGTAGCGAAGTTGGCATTGTTGGTACCGCTTCCGTCCTGGGCGTTGAGGATAACAAAGTCGTTTCCTACACCACCCTGACCATTGTTGTTGGTCTGGAAGTTGCCAGCCTTCTCGGTAAATCCGAGGAGGTACAGCAGATCGTGGTACTTGTTGGCGGTGTAGAAAAGCTGGGTGATGGAAGCATCGCGGTAGCTGGTGGGTGAAGTGGTGCTGGTGGAGTAGTCATACTCGAACTTCAGCGAGGAACTATCAGGACGATAGTTGTTCAAGTAGCTGGAGCCTCCGTTGGGGTTAACCTGTGCAATTCCGTTGTTTCCGCGAGTAGTGGTGTAGTTGCTTGAGCCGTCGCTGAGCCAGGTGAACTTGGAAGCATCGAGGTTCCAGGGGTTCGAGACAGTGGAGCGGGATCCCTTGGTGGGATCATTAACACCCCAGGGGCTATGATAAAACTGTCAGCTCTATCTCAACCATAAATCAATCGAAATACATACTAGACCTTGTATGTAGCCTCGTTGACGTAGTCAACAACACCGACAACCTCATCGGTCTTGGCAGCGTTGACATAAGTCAACAGCCAGTTATCGACAATATCAGTCTCAACTCTCCAAGTGAGCTTGAGCTCCTTGTTCTCATCAACAAGGTAGGTAAGCTTAGCCTCAGGCTTGCTGACGGTACCCTTGGTACCAGTGAAGATGTAGTGGTTCTTGCTCTTCTTCTCAGCCTTGGCCTTGTCAGCCTCAACGGGGAGAGAAAGAACATCAACTGTGTCCTTGAGAGCATCGACAGGGTCTTTCTCTTCACGCTTGGTGAGAGGGCCGGGGAGCTTGCCATCGTAGAAGCTGTTTCCGTAGGAGAAGACCTCTCCATCAGCGCCAATCTGTATCCGTGTTAGCACATTCCAAATTCCCGGAAGTCTTGAGAATACTCACGTTGACGTTAAAATCAGCATTGTCGATATCAATACCGTTGACCGTCTGTTTGAAATTGACGTGCGAAATTCCGTTGGCTCCAGTATAGTGATCGTTGACCATGCGGAAAGTAGCCTTGGGGAAAGTCGACTTGACCAAGTCCGTGGCAGTCTCGGTGTAATCAGCGCGCTTGGTGACGACCTTGGCACTAACATCATCAGGAACCTCGTCCTGAGGGACGTACTCGGCCATGGGAGGAAGCTTAAAAGCTTCCAGGTCGATGGCACGCTTGCTCAGTGGTGAAGGGTTGGGGGCCCTTCTGCTGGGGTGAGCGCCAGCGAGGCTGGAGAGGCCGATGAGGAGGAGAGAGTCGGAGAAACGCATCTTGATGAGTTGCACTGGAGTGAACTGCTGAGTTGATGATGGTGTTCGTGAAGTTCAGATAGACATGTTCGAAGGATCTATTATATACTTCTAATCTACAATACTATGCTTCCAGTCATCCACGCTTCTATCCAACTTCCCAATTCAACCGGGACTTTGTATATCTTGGCCTCGAATATCTAGAAGCTCACAACTACCCACTGACCTATTCTGGGATATAAGCGCTGCAAGAAGGGTCTTTTGTCCAGGCACTATCTCGCAAACACCACCATCATGCGACATTGCTATCTGGGGTCACTTGTTCCTGGCCATCAGTCCCGCTAGGGTTAGCACGTCATCTTTGCAATATCTCGGCGGCAGCGAGATAGGAAGGTCTTCTCGGACAAACAACAGCCGAGGGAATAAACGGCTCGGGACGAACCATCGTAGATTCGCACTTTGGGGGAAGGGTGCGGAGTGGATACCCGTATTGGTATGTATGCGCCGAGGACTAGTAACTAGTGAGTATTGCAAGCTTAAGAGTAAGGTTAAGCATGATAAACCTTCTTAGCACATCTTCGGAGCATTTAGGACGCTAACAATCAAGTGGTGCAGTCGTAGATATGATTGTACTAGCATAGGGAATGAATGGGTTGCGAGCGAAAGGCACTATCTGCCATCTCAACACCACTATCCAAGCAATCATACCTCAAAAGGAAGCCCATAGTCCAGACCACTACACCGCAATATACTCTGATCTGCAAGATAAAGACGCCAGGCTATTTCTGCCCTCTGCAAGCGCTATGACGGCCCCTGCGTCTTCTTGGCACAGGTTCTTTTTGACGAACGACATCCGTGTGATCTACCACGACATCCCTGCACATCTGGGGACCTTCCATGTTGGGCCATGTCTCCCGGCAATACCACCCTCAACGCGGAGACAGTGGGCCAATCAATCATTATTCCGCTGTTCATTACTTGCAGGAGAGATGATTGTTATCAGTTGTAAAGAGGGGTAGTTGGGGAGCTGCGAGATTTATTAAGGCTTGCTTGGGTATGGGAACTGCCTTTTACATGCTTGTCTTAGGATGTTCTGATTGATATCATGCCGCTTTTTATATGGAAGGTAGTATTGCTTGTTAAGTGAATGCATCACGCGTCTATTTGCGAGCCAGTAACACGATGTTGTATCTTGCAGATACGAAGCGGCCTCATTATCAGCCTTGCTTGGTACCATGGCGATAGGAACCCAAGAACGCTGTCGCCTTTCCCGCCCGCTCGTGTACACGAGTTTTCAGTACTGGTGAGTTCCAATCGGGGTCATCATATCAAGGACAAGAGTTTTGGGTTTCCTCGCGCCGGCCTGCCCACTTGTCGAATATCCCCTCGTCCGAGGGACCATCGTCGGATGACTTTAGTGATAGATCCAAACGACCTGCCGATCCGGTCAAGCTTCGAGACTGCTACTGGCCAAGACTTCCCCACGCCTTGGCTTTTCAGGTCAGAATGGTCTGTGGGTTCGCATGACCTAGTAAAGACGCGGCATACATTATGTACTATTGAAGGATGTGTCACGGTACATAGGCCAATCTCCCACTGGGCTGGCAGATGACTATTCAAATCACGTGTGAGAGCTCGTACTCATTCTCTATGCGATTCCCTCAATGTAACATTACATTTCAATATGCAATCTGTAACATTAAAAAAGTGTTTGGCGTCATCATGCGGTTCATGAGGCGCGAGGAAAGCTCCGACAAAAGGAATATTGAATAAATATTACTTTGCACTTGAATTAATATCTCCTTAGGTATCTGAAACAGTTTGATTTAATATTGTGTGTTTCGGAACTGAGGTGTTGCTGATGGATCCCACCGTGTGGCGAGCAAGGGTTTAACTCTACATAACCTATAGCTGAGCAAACAAGAGTCATCTTCTACACATTGGCATTATTCTTATAGCCATAAATAGTCAGAATATGTCCTTTTCAACTGTGATAGGGATAGAAAGACGGAATTTAAATAAAAGATGCATGAAGAAATACCTGAGTTGCTTCACAAATGCATGTTTCATGACTGATAAATTCCGATTCTGTTCCCATATGACAAATAATGCACTGAGCCGTTTCGTGTCCTTCGTATCTCAACTTTGCAGTAACATGAGACCAGCGCACTTTTCAAGGCTCTCTATGGCCTTCATTAAAATAGTTATCCCGTTATGTCGAGGAGATCTAAATCGTTGATTGGCTCTAGCTGCCATCGGCCAAATTGGCCGTTGCGGCTCCACTTTCGACCCGGCGAATTTGGACGCGAGAAACTCGCCATGATCCATCTTGACAACACTATGGGGAGCGTTCGGGAACACTAGTAAAATATGGAACTCACAAACCAATTTGGCCGTTGATTGTCGAAAGACGGAGAATGTCGAGGGAAAGCTTGTTGCTATTGTTCCTGGGAAATTGTCTATATAAAGACCTGGTGTTCAATATCTTGACCAAAATCATCATCAACCACCAATACACAGTCTTCATACAATTCAACTTGCCTATCATGTCTCGAACTCTTGTTCTAGTCACAGGTTCAACTCAAGGCATTGGCCTTGCAGTTGCCAAAGAACTCGCCATCAAGCACAACTATCATGTCCTCCTCGGCGTTCGAAACACCAAAGCCGGGGAAGAGATCGCCTCTGAACTCCGAAAGGACGGTCATCAAGCTTCAGTCGTAGAGCTTGATCTTACCTCTCCTGAGTCCATCGACAAGGCAGTCAAGCATATCGACGAGCAGTACGGATATCTCGATGTTCTCATCAACAACGCTGCTGTCTTGCTCGATTTGGACAAGAGCCTTTCGACCTGGGATCTCTTCTCCAAGACATTCACAACCAACGTCATCGGAACAGGTTGCCTGAGCCAGAGCCTCCTTCCCCTTCTTCGCAAAGCAAAGAATGCTCCACCACGCATTGTGTTTGTCTCAAGCGTCATGGGCAGTCTCACCAAGGCCACTGATGAGACTACAATCTATTACAACATTGACTACAAATCCTACGACGCGAGCAAGGCAGCTGTTAATATGCTCATGCTCAACTTTGCTCGGGAGCTGCATGATGTGGGTGGAAAGGTCAATTCTGTTTGTCCCGGGTTGGTGAAGACGGGTTTGTCGGGTTATCATGAGTGGGGAACTAGTCCTGAAGTTGGTGCTGAAAGGATCGTGCAAATGGCGACTATTGGGGAGGATGGGCCTACCAAGACCTTCAGTGATCGCAGCGGAGAGCTTCCTCTGTAGATAGCAACTGTATCATATGATGATAGTTTACGGATGGTGTTTCCGGCGGGATTGGATCCATACGTGGGTCTTAGCCACAGGATTTTAGCCTTAAATCCGAACACCTATTCTGCTTACCAACCTGCACCTGTATTCTCCTCCATCACTTTTCAATAGTCAGAAACTCCCATCAATGACAATGGAGCTTATGTCAGAGCCTCTGTTCTTTCAAACGTGCCAGTTATGTGACAAGGCTTTCACTCAGGGTATATCCGCCCCAAACATTCACCGCCAGTTGCTGACCAATGCTAGAGCATCCATACAAGCGACACGTCAATTACTGCCGACGCGCTCAAACTCAACGCAAAGGACGGCCAAAGTCTTGCACTTCCTGCAGAATAGCCAAGACGAAATGCGACTTTGGTCAGCCCTGTTCGAGATGCACCAAGAAGGATCTGCGATGCACGTTTGGTCGACCAATTCGTAACGGAGCTGCTGCGACGTCAATTGAGCCTTGCCCGGATCTCAATGCTCAGTTGAGTAATGAGCTGGAGGCCGTTGATGGCGTCATTCCATGTGAGCCTCCGAGTTTTTCACTTGAATTGGGCGACTTCGCAAGCGACTTTATTTCGCCGCTGGACACCATATCCACCGATCCCTCTGGCCTCATGCCGACTTCTCTGGAAATGTTTCTGCCCAGCATCACAAACGACATGCAGATTCGCATACCACCGAGATCACTCAGCTCCAAAGGAGATCTAACACGCGTATCTCATCGCCTTTCAAGCATGCAGCACGCATCCAGAGTCATCATGCAGATGCTTTACGCATATCCTCAGATGATGCTCCGTCGGCAAACGTTCCCGCCATTCATTCATCCCCATTGGCATTTGAAAACTCTCCCTGAGACGTTAGGTAATTGCGTGGGCATTTCTCAGTTGTTTGCAGCGAGAACACCGGAAACACAGCCGTTCTTGTGGAGAATGGTCGATGCTGAGGAGGAGCGCTTTCGGGAAAAGGTAACCGTGACGAGTCTTTTCGAGTATCTTCTGCTAATTCGAAGTAGTTGCACAGCTTCTCTCCTCGTGAGTTGCATCTGTGTCTGGAGGCTATGCTCATCTATATGATGATGTCGATGAGCGAACCTGATTCAGAAAGCAAAGAGCGAACTTCCAGGCTCTTCGAAACAGCAGAGGTCAGCGTTGTCAACCCTCACCATGAATGTTGAGTTAACTCCATATTTAGCTTGTCGGCTCCCGATTTCTTGACCATACTGGTAGCTACTCGACCTCCGAAATATCCGAGCCAAGCTCAACATGGCAAGACTGGATATTCGCAGAATCGCGTCGCCGAATGTCATGTCTCTGGCTGATCATAGGCTGCGTAATCACTATTGAGAATGGGAAGAAATGTAGCATCTGCAGCGACATGTGTAGCCTTCCTCTCCCATCGAGCAAACTATTATGGGAGGCGAGAAGTCTTGAGGAATGGCAGACGGAGAAGGCTTTTTTTGATATGAGCTGTCCTTTTGTGACACTGGGAGAGCTTGTTGAAGCCAAGGCAAACGCGGGAAATCCAGTTTCGGCGCAGAGGCTGCAAGGTTGGGAGATGGGGAGCGATAAGATGACTGCGATGCTGAATATTGCTGTTGAGTTTGTATGGGGCAATGTTTTGTAACGGTTGACTGTCATAACTAACGGGCCGTTTTTACACACTGTATTACCGGGCATGCCGCGCCAAATTCCGCAGCGATCAGCGGCGGAAGAATCCAGCAAGTGACGCGTTTGCACCAGACAAAGCAAAACTTCAAAAAAAAAAAAAAAAAAAACGAATTGGGACAGGCCTAGTCACGTGCAATACGTCAGTTCCGCGTTTTTGAGTTTGGCCCCTTGATAAATCAGGCGCGTTCCCTCCCGCAATCCAATCCTTTATCAACGCGATCGATCAGTTTGCCCTACTTTACGCGTACTACCTGTCAGTTATGTGGGTACTCCCATAGCGCCGCAAGCCCGCACGCACGCACCAAAACAGACGTTACCGAGTTCACCGAGAGTACCGAGCATTTGGATCTTACGGGATGCGGGGAAGTGACTGGGGTTAGTTAAAGGGCGGGGAAGCTTGTTACTGACTGAGTGCTTAAGTATGGCAGAGTAGGTAGGTATGAGCTCAACCTCGTTCAGGGACATAGTTTCTTCCACATCACCCCAATTTCATCCACCCGATCACCTTTCAGCCAGTTAATGGTTGTGGGGCTTTAATCAAGTAATCAATCAACCATGCCTTCTTGCACAGAATGTGGCAAGTCATATTCCTCTCTGAATTCACTGAGCAGGCATATGAACAACCACTCAATACACAGTAAAGGGCACAAATGCTCAACCTGCGGTCTTGTCTTTTCAAGAAAAGACCTAATGGTGCGTCACGAGACAATCCATAAGAACAGAAAGTGTACTACCAGGCAGAGATGTCACACAGCCTGCAAAGCATGCCGCAGTTCACATGGCAAATGCAACGGAGAGAGTCCCTGCAACATCTGTTCCGCCCGTAAAATTACCTGTACCTACGGGCCGGCATCTCGAAGAGTGAGCCGCCGTGTCGATGGTGTTCCCGAAGCGCCATCCGTTGGCGTCGATGGTGACGGTTCTCGAGACCAAGGCAACTCCAATACAGAGCAACATGTACAAAAACAGGACAACATCATGAACCCGCAGTCTCCTTTGTCTCCTATGTCCGAGGCGGCTAGTTCGATGTGTTCTCCAGAGGAACTTGTCATCTTCGCTCAGAGCATAAATCCCGAGAGTAAGACGACCGATATGATGCAAATTGATGGCTACGGAAATGAATCGAACGACATTGCATCGCCAAACTTCTCCGACTTTATGCTGCCAGACTCCCCAGACTTGCCTGACATGACGGAGTCACTGGATACCAACCATTTCCCCATCATAGACACAGAGCCAAGGGCCTTGGAGAAGGACTCTTGTCTATCAGAGATAAGTGTTGCATTGCAGCCGCCGGAATCAGATATCATACCCAAGAATACAGATAAAACCGGAACTGGTTCTCCACAGAAGTTGATGCAGATTGCAGATCGATTGGATGGGACCGACTTTGCCGCCGTGACAGAGAACACGAGTTTTATGTTACCTGACTTGCAACAAGTCTCGAGGGCAGGTAGTGAAATAGCGACTGATAATATTTCAGTTCGTCATTCCTTCTCAGAGACAGGTGCGGACGACAGGGGATCATGCTGGGACGCCAATGACATGCTCCAGCAGTCTGCGGATGCCGACCTCTTTGCCTCTCTTTTCAATGCACCGGTCCTACCCTTTTCAGCTTCTCCCGAAAAGGTGAATGGCCTCCGTAGCGACAGTAGATCGATGTATCTTCAAACAAGCCAACCTCTGCCGTTTGAGCTCGCTGAGCTGGGACAAAAGCAAACACTACCTGCATCTCCCCCCGAGACCGATAAGATGCGCGGCTCCAAGAGACCAACAAGTGGTGGCCATACAACGAATTGCAGCTCTGCACAAATGGAACTGGTTTGGGAACTCTTTCACTACGCCACTACGTCTTGCGATATATCACCAGAGGAACGAAGCTCTCATTGGAAAGCTGCGTCGATCAAAGTTTGCAACACTTTCGACATTACCCTACCGTGGGACCAGCAAGGTTGTGCCTTGTACCAAATGGTATACTTATACAAGCAAAATCTCCATTCACTCTGGCCCATGATCTTTGAGCCAGGCTTGCAGGATCCCTCACGCCTACATCCGGTTCTCTTCCTTGTCGCTGCATCAAGCGGAGCAATGTATCTCAAGGATGAAAAGGCCGACGTGTTTGGCACAATGATGCATCGATGCTTACAAACAAGTCTGATCACGTCGTTCATCGAGAGCGAGATGGCAGATGATGACACGATTTGGCTGGCACAGGCCAGGAACACCATTCAAGTGGTGTCGTTGTACTTTGGCCAGGGTCAAGAGCTCGCCTATGCGCAACGCTTGGGTGCAGCTCTGGTTTCACAGTCGCGACACATGGGGCTCTTTAGGCCTACAGGTTTGGAGGACTGTCCTGCTGGTGCTACCCCCAAAGAGAAACTGGCGGCCTGGATACGAGCCGAGACAAGACGACGAGTCGCTTTCGGTATTTATCGAGCAGATGTTTTCCAGAGCCTGTTGACCAACTGTCCTCCTTGCATCTTGGCTGATGAGTTGAAAATACCGTTTCCCTACCCTGATTCTCTATGGTTGTGGGTTGGAAAACTATCCGTTGATGAAGCGCTGGCCGCAGTGGAACGCGAGCGAGCGAAGCGTACCGAGACTCGATTCTGCGACCTGATGCGAATCCTGAGGGATCGCGACGAGGTTCTCGTGGGCATGGAGGCTAGGGACTACGAGCTATTGTTGTTTGGTCTGCAGGAGCAAGTCTGGAAGTTTAGCAGTGATCCAGATATATTCCAGCGTCTGACCGGCCACAGCTGGCAAGACACACCAGAAGCTAGTTCTTTGGATGCAGAGATCAACTGTGTTCTCAACGGCCCAGGAATGAACGCCTGGGACCACCTTGAACTGCGTCATCGAGAGATGAAAGACCTGCTACGCGAGAGAAGACAACTCTCAATGGCCTTTGAAAAATGGCTGCAGAGCTTCAACACGAGTCGTTTCCAGCCTTGCCCCAACACGGATCGCGGAAGAATCCTTAGTAGCCTTCTGCTCTTCCACATCCATCACCTTCAGCTCAATGCCTCGCTTGACGTTCTGCATCATATTGCCGATGGCCTCTGCCAAAAGATGAGCATTGATGATAAAAGGTTGCGCATGGCTATTGGCTGGGCACATAATGCGCAGGCCAGAAGTGCCACGTACCACGCTTCCAAGATATGGTCGCTGCTCGACAACGAGGCCAAGATGAACCCAACGAACAAGCCGCGCTATAACCTGCTGGCATTCATGGGGCTGCATCATGCGTCTGTTGTCCTTTGGACGTGCTCTGGAGCTCGTAGAGCCCCGCATGAGTTGCCTTTGTCTTTTGCAGCGAACAATGATTCCTGGGGTAATTTTGGTGGCGGTAATTATCATAGGTTTGAAGAGATGTTGCGGAGTATCACGCTCCTTTACTCGAGATTGAAATCGATGAGTTGGGATGCTTTTGCGGGGAGAGCTTTAACATTATCATCTTCTCCATTTCCACGGCAGAAGTAATGATGGCAATTTATATGTACTGAGTCCGTCTATATGCTTCCAGATGTATAACAATTTATAATTGTAAGGCCTGATGGAGTGTAAAAAACTTCAAGTACAAAGTAGTCTGAAGCCGTACCCACAAATCTAGGAACACATTTACATAAATGGATTGAACTAGAGGAATCTAAAGAATCTTGTTTACAAGCGTGGCTCCTGCTGGGATGCCGATGATGATGTCTTTGGACGACGTCTAAAGCGCGGAGTGATGAGACCATCCAGATCGGCCTTGACCAGAAGCGCGAGGCGTCTAGACCCAGGCCTCACCTGGTTGATACCTCCACCGTTGAACCACAGGCCACGCTGGCCCGTCTGGCTCCAGATGTTGGACCACTCGCCCTCTTCATCCAGCCTAGCAATGTCGCCTACCTTGTCAGCCACTTCCTCGCCGAACCAATCAACAACCTCTGCCTTGCGGTTCTGGTAGCCCGTTGCGAGCACAACCAGATCAGCTTTGATAACTTCCCCGTCATCGAGTTTCACTCCGTCGGGAACAAATTCTACCAAGCGAGAGTACTGCTCAACCTTGATGCCGCCCTTGATGATAATGTCCGATGTTCCTTTGTTAAAGTAATACCCGCCACCAGTACGGAGAAACAGATCAAGCCATCCCATAGCTTTGACGCCGCTGCCCACATTAAACCCGGCCTCGGTGAGCCCCTTGATCAAATTCGCATCGATCTGAGTTGCCTTGGCATGGTAGGCCTGGCTGCGCGCCTCACGGATGCTGTTGATAAGACCAATTCCGTACTGAATGTCAACCAGCTCGGTTGGTACTTTGGGATCGATATAGCCCGAGTAAGCCAGGTTGGCCGTGTCCATATTGACCACGACGACAGGCCCGCGTTGCAGCATGGTCGTCTCGACATTGTTATTGTATAGATCGAGTGCAATATCGTGTGCACTGGTTGCTGCACCGACGATGACGGCCCTCCTTGGGGATCCGTGATCAGATGCCTTGGTGTAAGCTGAAGAATGCATCACCTCGCCCTTGAAAGATGAGAGTCCAGGCAATTGAGGAACGACAGGCTTGCCACCAATGCCACCAGTAGCGAGAATAATGTGACGCGGGCGAAGGATACGCTCAATCCCATTTGCACGTTTGATAGTAGCCAACCAAGTGTTACTCTCTTGGTCATAGTCAGCGTGGACAAGTTCGGTCGACGTCCACACATTGAGATCCATGTATTCCGTGTAAATCGCCAACCATTGGCCCATGAGATCTTTGCTTAAGTACTCGGGGTAATGCTTTGGGAATTGCAAATATGGGAAGTCATTCATCTCGAGGGGATTGTGCAGTGTAAGTGAGTCATAACGCTTATACCAGTTGTCGCCAACGCGACTGTTTTTGTCGATGATGAGTGGACTAACCCCGAGCTGCTCGAGGTGTGCTGCCACCATTACGCCAGCCTGTCCTGATCCCACGATGAGCACCTCGGGGTCACTATCGTCATATCGCCTCTTTCTGTCATGATTCTCCTGCCACGTTTCTCCATCATGGTTAGGAGTGAAGCCGTTACCACGAGGATTCGCAGTGGGAGGCTTAGCAGTCTTGAGGTCCTCGAGGCGGGTATACAGAGCAAAGACACGCAGCCTTCCGGGCGATTGCGGATCGTGAAATGCATTCAGAACAGCTACTGCTTTTCCGCTTGCAGTCTCAAAGTCTGCAAATGCTTCCAGCACGGACAGTGACGTGGAGCCAATGGCTCCTTGATGAACCTGCGGCTCAGGCCAGTAGCTCGATAGCTTGAACTTTGTGGCCTGAATGTCCTTGTTGGCGCTCAAAAGAATCGAGATGAGGTGGTCCCGGCCGCTGAACTGGCGGAAGTCCCAAGTAAAGGCCCCATTGTCGCGAAAATAGGAAGTTTCGGCAAAGAGGCTTTTGAGACCATTCTTGTCGTTGGTCTTGAGGGCATACTCGAAATCGCCAAGCCAGGTGTTGACTTGACGACGAATGTCACTCGAGCCCATTGTGTCAACGCGTGTACTTCAAGAAGGTGGGTAGAATTTGGGCAATAGATCTTCAACTGCTGTGTTGCTAGTTGCTAGTATGTAGGCAGCGACGAATGATGGGAATGAATGAGTGCGTGCCGAATCTCCATCAATGCGAACACTTGCCAGGCCCGTGGCTAGACATTTATTCTTGGTAGACTCCGAGATAACAGGCATTGGCTGTCATTCGGCAGTACCCGGTGCTTCCTAGTCCGAAGTTCGAATAAGAGCGGATATAGTGGCTGTAGCGTGCGGCTCAAAACAGACCGCAAATTTAGTGTGACCGACCAACAGCCAGACACCATCTTGTTCCCCTCATTCTCCGGCCAACGAGATCCCTTCTTGTCTTAAAATTTTCCAGTAGAATTACGAAGCATGGACAGAGTTCGTAAGTACGAGGAACGGTTTTCGCATATGCAGAGCGACGTAGGTCAAGATGCTAATACAGCGTAATTTCTTGCAGCGGACTGGGATGATCTCCCAAAGGGTGATTCTAGAGCCCCCTACGACAATCTCAAAGACTGACACATATTGCTAGTCGACGGTCTTCCAGAGGGCTGTGCCTGGGGCCTCTGGGATCGTGATGGCAAGAAGGATATTTATGGCACTCTTAATCTCTTGACTCCGCGAGTGGTGCAAGGTGCTTTCAAAGAGGCCAGGGATGGTATAAATATCTCTTTAAAGTATGTAGCATGTTATTCCCATTCCTTCGGTAGTGCCGTATTACTTCGGCTTCAGCGGCTGATCATCCAAGTTGGCCCATGGGATCCATAAAGACCCCCGGGTTTGGGCGGAAGGCCTTAACACACAAGATTATCACTTTTCGGGGTACAGCGAATGGCTTCCATGGCTATGATGACCAGGTAGAGCTGATCGCGATCCTTTAATACCTTGCACTAATAATATCAAGATTGAGTTTAACACGCAGATCAGCAGCCAGTGGGACGGTCTTTGTGAGTTTCTTTTCACCCAGCCCAATTCACCAATGGGGGTACTCTTCGACTTACAAGGATTATTTAGGTCACTATCTTCATCAAGGTACCAACCTTGCTTATAATGGTATCAAAACCAGCGTCGACCAGTTGAGCCAGGGTTCTGACAAGGAAAAGAAGTTCCCAACCCTTAACCGTAAGTGTAATAGGGGGATCTCAGCGTTCTTATTTAAGTCTGACTAAAAGCTTAGATTTGCATGATCGTGGTGGAATTGTGGCTCGCGGTGTCTTTATAGACTACAAAGCGTATGCCGATGCCTTTGGTATCAAGATGGATATGTTCAACAACGACCAAATCATGATCGAAGACATTGAGAAAATTGCAAAGTATCAAGGTGTTGAATTCAAGTATGGAGATATTCTCATCATTCGTTCCGGCTTCACCGAAGCGCTAGGGGCCATGGCAGATGAGGAACAAGTCCGTGTACTGGCATCGTATCGAACTTGCGGTGTCGAAGGGACCAAAAAGGCCGCCAAGTGGATATGGAACAAGCATTTCTCTGCAGTTGCTGGAGATATGATGGGGTTTGAACACAGTCCCTGTATCATTGACGGCAAGGATGGAAAAGGTGGCGAGGATCTAGGTAAGTCCATGCCGTGCAACTATTCAACTTGAGAGGGCCAAGTTAACTGACTGACCACCAAGTGCTACACTCATACCTTATTTCACTTATGGGAATGCCAATTGGAGAACTATGGGACCTCAAGGCGTTGTCTGAACATTGTGCCAAGGTCAAAAGATACAGCTTTCTCTTAACCTCTATCCCGTTAAATGTTCCGGGCAGTATTGCTTCACCACCAAATGCCATTGCCATATTCTAGAATGGATAGCAAGAGAATGAGTACTGGACTGTAAATAGGATCATGCATTAACTGGTTATAAATATTTGTCTTGAAATAAGCTGAGACCTGTGGCTGAATACTTATTGACGCCATGACGACTTGAAATAAGAGGTGAAATAGTTAGTTGATGGTGCCAGATGTGATCCCTCACCGATATGCATTGCACAGCTTGTTTCAACTGCACGTCCGGCTTGTTCTTAGTGCCGGATATTGTGGCATGGCCCCCCACTACCGTGGGCATCCTTGATGTGTGCACAGCCATATTAGCAACATGCCATCCACACCAACAATTTCAAACCCAAGTACACTTAGAGAGCAACCAACACCAATACGTCCAATAGAATGTCATCATTTTCTGCAGACATTATTATCGTCGGCGCAGGGCCAGTAGGCCTCACGCTGGCGAACCATCTTGGCTTGAGTGGCGTGCGTGTTCTGGTGATCGAAAAGCTCGACCAACTCATTGACTATCCTCGAGCCATTGGCATAGATGATGAGTCCCTCCGTCTACTTCAAGCTCTTCAACTCGTCGACCATGTCATCCCTCACACAACACCCAACCATTCAATGCGTTTTTTGACGGCCCGAGGAGTCTGCTTCGCTGACTTCCAACCCACCACACTAGACTTCGGTTGGCCAAGACGCAATGCTTTCATCCAGCCTGAAATCGACAAGATTCTGCTCAAAGGGTTGGAGAGATTTACAACAGTGCAAGTCTTATTTTCTCAGACATTACTCTCTGTGGAGCAGGATGAGAAGGGTGTCACGGTGACGACGGATAAGAAGACGTTTCGTGCAAGGTACCTAATTGGTGCTGACGGCGGGTCCAGCTTTGTGAGAAAACAATTAAAAATCCCCTTCGAGGGCACCACAGCCCCAAACAAGTGGATAGTCGTTGACATTCGCAATGACCCTCTTGGTATTCCCAATCTCTATGTGTGCTGCGACCCAATGCGACCTTATGTCTCTGCCGCACTCCCGCATGGAATACGAAGATTTGAGTTCATGGTCATGGACGATGAAACCGAGGAGCAGTTGAGAGAGCCCAAGGTCATGAGGGAGCTCTTTGCCAAGGTTGTCCCTGATCCTGATAACATGGAAATTATCCAGAGTCGGGTCTACAGCCACAATGCCCGTTTAGCTGCTCAGTTCCGCTCAGGGCGTGTTCTGCTGGCGGGTGATGCAGCTCACATCATGCCCGTCTGGCAGGGTCAAGGCTATAACAGCGGATTAAGAGATTCTTTGAACTTGGCGTGGAAGCTCGCTCGAGTTATCAAGGGGACTCTGGATCCTCAGATTCTCGACACGTTTGAAAGTGAACGTCGCCCGCACGCAAAGGCAATGCTAGACCTTTCCGTGCTGACTGGCCATATATTCGCACCTCCGTATCGGTGGTTGGGCTGGCTTCGTGATACCATCATTTGGCTCCTGGGCAGCCTGCCCTCAGTGAAGCGGTACTTTTTGGAAATGAGATTTAAGCCCATGCCGCGTTATGGGAAAGGGGCAGCAATGATCCCAGAGCAGGACACTACGGCACCTGTTGGTATAATGTTCATACAGCCATTTGTGTTCAAGGATGGTGGGCACGAGGAGATTCGGTTAGACGACATCATCGGGTCGGACAAATTTGCCTTGATATCTTGGGGTACGGATCCGCTATGGGGATTGAATCCTTCACAGATCGCCGCGTGGCGACAGTTGGGGACAACCTTCATTCATGTTGTTCCGGCTTGCCAACTCAAAGCGCCTCAAGATCCCGTGGAAGCAAAACAAGGCGTCATTAGAATTGGCGATAGCAGAGAAGGGGCCTTGAAGAAGTGGTTTGGCAATTTTCCTCGCTCGATTGCCGTTATTAGACCCGATCGATTTGTTGGGGCTCTGGCTATTCCTCAGACCATTGGAGATGTTTCGGATCGGTTCTTTGGGGTCATTGGGTTAATATCTGATGAGCATTAACCTTCATGGTCATACTGTCTTTCCCTATGACGAGGCATGGTTGTAGACAAAATAGATAGGGCTTTTAGTAATTTTACATTATCTTGACACACAGGCCTACTTAAAAATACGCACTCGGTTATAGTTTCTAACTTGGCGTTGCCTGCAGAAAGATTAACAATATATTTACCCTACATTGCAAGCCAAACCCACTGTTCACAAAGCCAATAAATCATATATGATGATCATATAATGTAAAGATGTCATACCCTAGAAATGCAACTACTTGTCCATGCCTCAGCAAATGAGCTACTAGAGTAAAGCCACTGAAGCCCCTCCACCAGAACTATATATGTCAAGCTCATTCATTCATTCGTTGAAGTGGCGGTTATGCCGCCAAACCCGGCAATCCATTCAGGAATAGGCCTGTAGTAACGACCTGTGACATGATAGGGGTTGGTAACTGACATTGCTGAGGCTGCCGCTACCCACGTCTTCACTTCATGGGTCGATGCTCCAGCGATCTCCGTCACCTCCTCGGCCCTTACAGCGTCAAATGACCGCATGGTGTTATTCGCAATGGTGTCCAGAAATTTGCGGTCCCATTCAGGAGCGAGAACATGCAAGGTAGACTGATCCTCAACAAACCTCTTGGCAGCTTGAATCGTCCGATCTGTTCTCGCCTCTCTATCTTCAGGGGAGAGATTCTTGCCTGCCCCCAGAAGCACATGTCGCACCTGTTCATTCGCTGTAGCATACTGGGGCACTGGAGGCTGGTGAGATATCCCACCCGAACCAAGGAAGAGAACTCGCTTGTTTAATGTTTTGCAGAATTCTCCAACCGTTTCCCCTAGGATTCTGGCCCTTTTGAAGCTCGGCAATGGCGGGGCGACGCCGTTAACGAATATCGGGATGGTAGGGTACTTGTCGATTCCGCCGAGCAAGAAAGACAAGGGCTGTGCGAACCCATGGTCGACTTGCATGCGCTGAGAAGTTGCAATATCCACATCATGTTCAATGCAGTACTCTGCGAGTTTCATCCCCAGCTCTGGCTCGGTGGAGAGAGGCCCCTTTGGTGTGTTGAAGTCGCCGATGGCGTGGGCTTCTATACCAACACAAAAAGACGGCATCACATCATGAAAGAAGCCATTGAAATGATCAGGCGCGAATAGTACGACCAGTTCGGGTTCATACTCGGCAATTTTGCGACGTGTCTCCTTGATGTAGTCATCAATTTCTCGGAGGATATCCTCTGAGGGATTGAGTAATCCAATTAGTGGCGTATGAGATATACATGCCAAATAGCCTGACATGATAGGGGCGACTTAAAGAACTAATGATAGAGAAGTGGCAGGTTTTCCAAGGCTGTTGTATTCGGATGAAATGGGATGGAGAAGCTAGGTCGCTAGGCCAAGTATTTATACAGATGTATTAAATACCTCTTGTTTATTTTCCATTTCGGCAATTGCAAGTCTCCAAGCAATATTACCCCGCCTTCTGCCGGCACGGTACATTTAAACTTCTCTCGCCTTGGTCGGTCGGCTCTTGTGCGAGGGATTTATGTGGTCCAAAATGTAACCTCAAGAGGATAGCCACTTTTCAGAACCACCAGAAATTCTTTGACACTCGTGAACTGTAATTTCACCAGGATAGCTGTCTCATATTCCATTAATAACTAGCGATCCCTTTCCTCACCGTCTTATCCTTCTGTTGGGTTGTGATCTTGCCCTTGACAGCAATAATGGGCGTGAGTCAACAATTCTGCACTGCAGTTACAGCCAAAGTTAACCCACGTATGGTTCGGAAAAGGTGGCTATGAGCACTCCTTCAGCACTGAATTCTAATGTTCTGGTCCTATTCAATCATACAGTTGGCAACAAGAACGTTTTCACAGATGTAAGAAATTGATTGTAGATGAGCATGTGGTTCGGGTTCGAGAGTTACCTATGCGTTCATGACCTAAGGAAATCTATCACAATCCTGTTAAATCTATCTGCATGCTCCCATTGAGCCCAATGCCCACACTTGTTGAATAAATGAGTTTCAGAGTTGGCGATTCCCGCCGCCAGTCTCAACGCACCATCCATTGGCATGACACGATCCTGACGGCCCCAGATGATCAACGTCTTGTGCTTTATCTCATGTAATCTGGTAGTGGCATCTGGAAATTGGACAGAATTAAGGGCAGTGCTCTGTACGAAATTCTCCAGATGCTCCTTGTTGTCGAGCATGTTTCTCAGACGAAGTTGCAACAGGTCCTTTGATAAAGTGGCATTGTCGTAAACGAAAACCTCGTTGAACTTCTGAAGGTTCTCAACAGTGGGGTTTCGGTATAATGCAATTACACGCTTCATTCCCTCGGTTGGCATTGGGCTAAAAAGACTCATACCGCCTGTTCCGCCTCCCATCAGAATCAGCCGGTCAACATTCTCTGGATACTCCAGTGTGAATGCCACAGAACTATGTCCGCCCATGGAGTTTCCTACCAGATGGATCTTGGTGAAACCAAGGCCATCCACAATACCCTTGACAACGCGAGCGTTGAGCAACGAACGAGAGCCTGAGTTGACAATTGGGTCACTTTGGCCCCAACCGGGGAGGTCAATCAACAGAACTCGAAATCTGCTTTGCACAAATGGATCAACATTTCTGTGAAAGTTTGCCCATCTAGTGGCGCCAGGGCCCGATCCATGGAGCATTACTACTACTTCTTCGCCATGGCCGCAGTCATTGTAGTGTATTCTCATGGGCTTCCCATCGTGGTCAACATTGATGAATTGACTCGTGTTTTCCGCGGTGATTGAAGGCATGGTGTTGCAAGGTACACAATGGTTGAGCTTGTGATTTTGGTGACAAAATAGTTAAGCGTGGTGTATCTGCGACTGTAATCCGTCTTTCCATAAGGCTGCATCGACCTTTTGATGGTGAGGAATGGAAAGGGTTTGTGGACTGGAAACAAAACATGACGAAACCTGCCAAAGGTTATGGGTATTGTGGTTCAGATGTGGTTCCTTTTTGTTAATAGTGGGTGGCACTGGATAAAGTGGCACACAATCAAGCCATTTATGCAGCGAAAAATAACCGTCGTTTCATTCGATATGGTATTCAGGTTACTCAAGAAATCAGCGGCTAAGATGGAGAACATCATCACTCAAGCAGCTGAGTCCCTCAGAAATGCACAAATCACTGGAAAGCCAACGCAGCCCCTGCGAGACAGATTTCAAGGCCTGGGAGTAAACGAGGCCTACGCGATTCAGAAACACAACATTGATCTACAACTTTCTCAGGGAGCACGAATCGTCGGATCCAAAATCGGCCTCACCTCGACGGCTGTTCGCCAGCAAATTGGCGTCGACCAGCCAGACTATGGGGTATTACTGGATTCCATGGAATGCGCCGAGGGTGAACCTATCGCCATGTCCCGCTTAATGCAGCCAAAGATCGAAGCGGAAGTAGCTTTCATTCTAGGCAAAGATATCGAATCTCCCAAACCAACAATCATCGATATAATTCGGGCTATCGAATACGTTGTTCCCGCCTTTGAGATCGTCGGCAGTCGTATCGAGAATTGGAATATCGGGCTGGTTGATACGATTGCTGATAATGCATCTTCGTCGGCATACGTTCTTGGAACACCACTGCGCAAGCTTGAGGGACTAGACTTGCGCAACTGTGCCATGACGATTACAAGTGCTTCGTCGGCACATCGAGATGTACTGTCCACGGGAAAGGGTGCAGCGTGTCTCGGAAACCCATTGAACGCGGTGGTCTGGGTAGCCAGAGTCATGGCTGAACGTGGATATCCCTTGAAAGCCGGCAGCCTCATCCTCTCTGGTGCGTTGGGGCCAATGGTGACTGTAGAGCCTGGAGAGACTTACAAGGCGCATATTGAGGGACTTGGAGATGTTACGGCTGTCTTCTCCACGAAGTGATCCGGAAACGTCGGAAAGCACCTTCCGCTATTTTGAATTAGATTAGAGCTCTGGAAAATCCTATTTGGGCAAATGTGCTATGAATCATATTGACTCATGCCACTTTACCCAGGCAAAGTAGCTCGCCTCGCTAAAGATCTAGCATAGATTAAGATTTTATGATCCTTGTCAATATCTCTGCAAGATAAATATGTAAGATTTCTAGACTCTGTGAGTTCTATTCCGCTTGCTTCCATTCAACGATTCTTCTCTCTCTCAAATCTACTCTTTATCCTAATCAGGCCTCGAAGTCGTTCTCGCCATGTCGTTCAAAGGCAAAGTCATCGCTATCACTGGAGCTGCATCTGGAATCGGCCTTGCAACAGCCAAGTTTTTGGCGTCAGAGGGCGCTATACTCGCCCTATCTGACACCCAGGCAAAGGCACTGCAAGCTGCTCAAAAGGAGATTGCATCTACCGGTACCGAGTCCGAAGGCACCGTGGTCGATGTCAGAGACCGAGCCGCCGTGGAAGCATGGGCTCAGAAGACGGTGCAACGATTTGGAAAACTTGATGGCTTAGTAACCAGCGCCGGCGTCGTTGGCAAACAGCAAATGAAAGCCGAAATTCACGAGATAAATGACGACGATTGGGATTTTGTCATGGATGTTAATGTTAGGGGCACCTTGAACAGCCTCAGGGCCTTTATCCCCAGCTTGAACACTGGAGCATCGATTGTGACGCTGGCTAGTTACTCCGGGCTTGCGGGCATGGGCAAATTTGGTGCCTATGTTACCTCGAAGCATGCTGTAGTGGGTTTATCCCGAACAGCGACCGCGGAATTGGGACCCAAGGGTATTCGAGTGAATTGTGTCTGTCCGTAAGTCTTAGCCTCCTCACTCATTGTAGAAACATGATTGCTTAATATTGAAAAGGGGGCCAATAGAAACACCCATCCTAGGGGACGAAACAAACAAGGGGCCTGATATCTTCAAGCAAATGGCGCCTTTGCAAAGGCTAGGCCAGCCTATTGAGGTAGCGAAGCTCGTACACTGGCTTCTCTCTGATGGTTCCTCATATGTAACTGGCACTACGCAAGTAATTGATGGCGGCTTTATGAACAGGTAGCATGGATACTTAGGGGGTATTAATTAACTATCTTTCTGCGTTAATCAATTTTTGCTGTTGATTATGTTCCCGAAGTCCTAGGCATTGTCTTGCCTCATCTCCATCTCAGTTTCAGTGGAGAACAATGGATCCTGCTAGCTGCCACTATATCCGTGAAAGTAAAAATCAATCGACTAAGTATACACAGGAATGTTACTTGAACTCTATGATAAATAAATAAATAAGACAAGAAAGTCGAGATTTCCGGGCAGCTGGGGGTAGAGCATGGACTCTACAGAGCTCTGATACCTCCATTCCCTTGCAGAGCAGAGACAAGAAACAGCAAGTTCCAAAATGAAGGATTCGAATAGGCTGAAAGTTGCCCTCGAGCATGGACGCACAGCAATGGGTGCATGGCAGATGATCCGCGGCGCAAACGTATCAAGAATTTTGGCGAGATCAGGCGTAGACTGGGTGGTAGTCGACTGCGAACATGGGAACATAGACGGTATGTGTGCGATAAGAACAGGGCCGCCGCCACAGTTACTGATATCAGTTTTAGACGCTGCAATGCATGAAGCTGTTCCGACCATTGCAGCAGTGGGAGTATCGCCAATTGTACGGTTGCCAGACATGCAAGGTTGGATGGTCAAGCGTATGCAATACTCTTCTCAATGCGCCCGTATGTGAGATAATTTCTAACATATTCCAGGCGCTCTTGATTCCGGAGCACACGGGGTGAGTTTCTTGTCCCCTCCTCGGGTTGGTCAGGGATCCTCTAACAAATTCAGATCATTGTACCCATGCTTCGAACAGTCGAGGAAGCGAAACAGCTTGTGCAGGACGCCAAGTTCCCGCCTTACGGGAAGCGTGGTTTTGGCTCACCCATGGCCCCCGAGAGATTCATTCCCGTCCCAACATTTACTGAGTACCTCCAGCAGGCCAATGATGCCCTCTTGACTATAGTCCAGATTGAGACTCGGGAAGCCTTGGAGGCCGTTGATGATATCGCTGCAGTGGAGGGCATTGATGCACTGTTCTTAGGACCATTTGACCTTGGTATTTATCTCAGTCTTTTCAGCCCTAAGCTCCATCATCTAACCTGCACAGGAAACAATATTGGTCATCCCATCATCAACGGCGTTATAGATGACGAACTCGAGGCTGCATTAGCAAAGAGTCTTAAAGCTGCGAAGAAAGCTAGGAAGAAATGCGGTATCTACTGCACAAGTGGCGCACAAGCGAAGGCATATGCAGAACAGGGCTTCGACATGATGAACGTTATTACAGACTATCCAGGTTTAGAGTTTGCAGTTAAGCAGCAGCTTAACATGGCTACTGGAAAGGATAAGCCCGCTGCCGGCCGATCGTACTGAGTAGATCGATATAGTACGATTAGCTAGCCAGTTTTGACAATCTTAAGAGTATTGTCAGGCTTGGCCTCGGTCACTTTCAATACCGCTGACGTAGGGTTGAAAAGGAACAATGATTTGGGTGTATGAACACATAGCTGAAGAATATATCAAAGACAAGGTTTATTGACTCGGCTTGAAAAGACATTTCACAAAACAGTGGTAAGCTTGTGATTTTATAAGTAGTGGTTTAATGCAGATGCTCTTCAGTCCAGGCCATCATTACAATTGTGAATATCCGCAAACACGTATCCGGCTCAAGTGGCGATCTTATGTTTGTGCATTTGAACACCGTTTGGTTCATCCATTCTTTTGGTAATAAATTGGATTCAGGGGAGTGATAAGCCACAGAGCCAAATGAGGTTAATACATTACATAGTACATTAGTGGGACTTTGCGGACTTATCAAGGCCGAGGTCCACAATCCATGCGGAGATCGGGTTTATGAGACACTCACAGACGCAACCCTCTCTCATTCATGCACTCCCAGATTCCATCCTTCGGCTCTTTGTTTACCGCAATCCACAAACCGCTTGCTTGGCCATCCCGCCCCGGAGAAGCAAACACCCACCTACCCATGGCTATGCGAACCCCGGATTCTGCGGAAATCTTGCCAGACCCGGCAGATAGAGATACCAGACGCAAGGGCCGGCTTCAGGCATGTCAGAGCTGCCGTAAAGGAAAGCGCAAATGCGATCGAGTGAAACCCATATGCGGAACCTGCGCCAAGCGAGGCTCTCAGGTCTCGTGTAATTTCGGCAAACCATCAAGTCCAAGGATTCGGACTGCCCAGTAGGTGTCTTTGTTTATTTCTTTTCACAGTTACCACTTGATTTTTTTTGTATCGACCAGGCCAGGGCAGTATTCACCTGCAGTGAAGCCTCGCTGCAATGCTTACGCCTCCGTGCTAAGCCGCTAATATACATACTCATTGCGGAATATGCTCCTCAATAGCCATTATTGACTCTCAATTTAGGCAAATTCAGATATTGGAGCAACGTATATCTGAACTTGAGGGAGGCAATCAGAGTGATACGGCGTCACCGCAGACCAAATATCGCCAGAGCGATGGAGCAACCAACTCCACCCACCGAGCAGAATTTGAGATACAGCAGGACACCATACAGGTATCCAATTCACCAGAATTTCCAGACCTCGGACCTCATGTTGGATTTTCCTCGAATGCCGCGGTGTATCCTTATCCTCAGACCCAGCCTCAAGACTCATCTCGAGAATATGGACAAGCACAAGCACATGCCAATGTGCACTTACAACCTCGATATCAGTTGGTTGGCCAGTCTAGTATTGATGAGAGGCGTACTTCCGCTACTTCACTCGTTAATGTGAGATTGGAATCAAAGGAAAAAGTGAGTAGTCAACAAAAGTACTTCGCTCGGCATTCTCCTAACATGTATCAGCAGATCGCTTCCACAGAAGTACCATCCAATGCCCAACACGTTAATGGCGTTGTTAGTGACGACGCCGAGGAAGATAGGGACATGGGAGAGGACCAGACTTTCTATTTTGGCAAATCTTGTTCTCTTAATTTTGGGGCTCAGGTTCACTCTATCCTTGCTCAGGTCAAGCCGTCCTATAAAGCTACATCCTTGCAGAACCAGAGTCTTGCCTTTATTAATAGGTAATTGCCAGCCACTTCTGCATCTTTCCCACTTTTGTATGATGCTAATGTAAGCTGCTTGCTTCTATTTGAAGTTCTAGGCCCGAAAACATTCTCCGGAAACGCCCCCACGATAGCTACACCGTTCCCACCAGACAAGAAGCTGATTACCTGTTGCGTATTTTCTGGGACCGTTTGTATCCGCTTTATCCTTTTATGGATCGAGCCGCCTTCGAGAAGGATTACGCCGCGATTTGGCAGTCAGAACCTTCTCTACCCTCCAACGCCAGTACTTCTTCAGCAACTCCGGGATACTATTCTCAGAGGTCACTAAGCCACAGCATGAATGAAAATTCGCTTCAGCACCGGTGCTTCCACATTTTACTTAATGCTGTCTTCGCACTTGGATGTCTCAACGATGATGCAGACTCGGCTGAAGAGCAAGCCCAAAGGGGTGAACTATACTGGAGCCGTTCCAAAGCCTTGCTTGAGGTGGATTTCGAAATATTCAATCAGACAAACCTGGTCCTGATACAGGCACTTCTTTATATGAGTGTTTATCTCCATTTGAGACTTGATATGTCTGGTGCTTGTTGGAATCTTGCGGGCCTAGCTATTCGTACTGCTCAAGGGCTGGGGCTCCATCGAAGCTGCGCTTATGCACCGTCCAAGGCAACAAGCGGGAGCAGATACAAGATGCAGCATCTCCAATGGCGAACTTGGTCTGGATGCATTATTGTAGATCGGTAAGCTTTATTATTCTGCTTCAGCTTTTCTTGCAAAATATGGACTAACGAAATTGTGTTGAAGCACGCTGGCCCTAACTTACGGTCGGCCTGCAATGCTTACACCAAAGCAGGCTGTCCTTCCAGCGCCCAGCTTCATAGATTCTCCAGGGGCCAGTGATACAGAATCAAACAGCTCGATATGCTTTCTCTTCAACTCAGTCAAGCTACATACAATTATTATAGAAATTGTTAGTCAATATGACGATGGGGAGAGCGTCGATCCAGCACCGAATATGAGCAATGCAGAGAACGATGCAAATGCTTCTACTACTCCGCTTCTTATACGACGAATGGAGAAAGGTAATTTTGAAGTACTGTCAAATTTCGAACAGTCTCTTGTGTCCTGGGAAAGGGAACTACCAGACAATCTAAAACTTCCCCCTGTCTCACATCTGCTCACTCTAAGCACACACAATCTACCTAAAAATCTAAGCCAACAAAGCGTTGCCCTTCGCGCTAGGTGAGCTTTCCAACTTGAAAATCTGGAGTCTACGCTCACGAACAACAGATCTCTATATGGAAAGGTCTTGGCGTTCCGGCCGGTTCTTCTCCATCAGCTGGCCAGATCTGTGAGGCGTAGTAATGGCACGTTCGTGAGAAATTCAATGGCATCGACCCTAGCCGCCGCAGCTTTAGAACGGGGAGCGTATTTATGCACTAATGCGGCCATTGAACTCATCGCACTCATCGACTGGATATATAATACTAAAAGGGAGTTTATTTCTGAGATCTGGTATATCTTATTCTGTAAGTCTCACCTCGAGAGGGGATGTTGTCCTTTCTTTTGACTTTTCCCAGATCTATACACCTCTGGAATGGTGCTGTTACTTCAAAGGCACAGCAGGATCCTCTATCAATCCAATGCCGTCGATGTAGCTTGGGCGAAATGCTTGCGGATCCTCAGGCAGTACGAAACACACAGCGTCACCGCAATGAAATCTCTCCGGCTACTCGAGCTGGGAGACGGATTCCGTAGCTACCCTGTCTCTAGGAGAGGCGCTACACCCATGTCTCCTGGACGCGCTAAGAATAGCCGAGAAGCCGCAGACATGGATAACGTTGACATGACCTCCGATCAGCTAGGACTTTCGCCGCAAAATGGGCGAACGGCCGGTTGGCATCAAGATGCTGGTCCTGTAGATAATGGCACTTCTGGGGTCAATTCCATGAATCCATTATTGGATTGCGATGAGGCTGATCTAAATGCGTGGATGGATGATCAGATTGATCTTGCATGGCTTAGTGCATTGCCTTTTGACTTCAGCCTTGAAGATATAAATGATTTCCTATCCCCATTATATTAATTTTAACTAGGTTTATTTATACAATCCCCATTCTTATAATAAAACTATATTACTATAATAAAAAATTGAAAAATATTATAAAGTTAATTTGATTTAAAATACTAAATAATTTTAGTTAAATATATTAATTAAGTTTTTATTAAGTTTATATTTAAAAAATATAGTAATAATTACATATAATTAAAAGTAAATAGAACTGCAGCTTGTTATAAACATTACATTGAGCTGTGGACATAAGCACTCTAAGCAAGAAGTCTATACTGAACTCCTTGTTCAAACTCCGCCCG